>CACRXP010000991.1:8757-25697 GCA_902702965.1 Spirometra erinaceieuropaei
AACTCAACATCCGCTACGGCGACTCCTGTGCCCACCCCCACTTCGCGCAATCGTGACATACCGACAAACATCAACCTCCCCACCATCAACGCCAGCGGTGTGGACTCGATCCATACTTATCTTCATTGCGACCGCACCCTCACCTCACATATCAGCCTGGTCGGTCATTTGCGAATCCATCGCACATAGACTGGCGAACCAATGCCTGGAGCACCAGCATACACTCCTCTACTGTCCACAATGTCACCGCACATTCACCAAACGCACAGGTTTGTTCGGCCTCATGCATATCCACGAGAGAGGAATTGACAGCAGTCTCAACACACCTAGCATATCTTACACATCCACCATGCCCAGCTCAACCCGCACCTCCTCGCCCAGCGCGTTCACCATCGGCAGCAACATCATGGCCACCATCACCGAAGCTGATACTGACACCGCTGACTTTTCCTGTCCACACTGTTTCCGTTCATTCATCTTACACATCGGCCTGGTCGGTCACTTTCGAATCCATTGCACAGAGACTGGCGAACCAGTACCTGGAGCACCCCACATACACTTGCGCATCCGCCTCAACTGCCCTCACTGCACCCGTACATTCACCCACCGCATGGGCCTTATAGGTCACATGCGTATTCATGAAAACCCGCAGTAGACAACCGTCGGCCAAACCGCACCATAGAGTTTTTCCCCACCTACATCACACAACACCATAATCCACCACAAGCATCTAATTGTCACCTCCCACGCAAGTGGGATGTGTGGGTCTAGGCTCCGTCTCCATGGCGGTCCTTCGCCGCATGTGATTCGAGTCCGC
The DNA here is from genome assembly GCA_902702965.1 of Spirometra erinaceieuropaei. Lineage (NCBI taxonomy): Eukaryota > Metazoa > Platyhelminthes > Cestoda > Diphyllobothriidea > Diphyllobothriidae > Spirometra > Spirometra erinaceieuropaei. Next base: position 9,575 of record CACRXP010000991.1, read on the forward strand.
GGCTATCACGGTGCGCCAAACGTTGAGGCTTGGAAAGCTGCCGACCGACACCCCAACTCAGTCTAAGCAGTCTGCCCAGTTGTGTTTTTTGTTTGGAGTGGCGGACTAGAGTCCTGCGAGCCAGGCTGAAGCGGCTCCTCCCCAACGTGACCCAAGGCACTCTCACTCATTTAAGATGTTTGCCGCCCAACCCCTTTGTGTAAAATCCCGATGCTTGTGTTTGGCGGCCAGGTCGTGCATGTGGCGCGCGAAGACTAGGTCAGCGGATATGTCAGCCTCCACACCCATTCATCGCTCCTGTCAACTGATCGGCTCGGACAGTGACTGGGGCCTGGGAAGGGAGAGTGGGATTGACGACAGCACATTTTCCTCACTATAAACAATCTGACGCCCTTGAAGCCATCACGGTGCGCTAAAAGCCGTGGCCTGCAAGCTTGCCAAATGACTGGATAATTTCGACCTCGCAGCCGGCCCAGTGTTCTGTGTTTGTGTGGAGTGGCCGGCTGGTGGTCTGAGAGTCAGGCTGCAATGGCTCCTTCTTAGTGTGGCCTTTATGGCACCCTAACTCCTTGGGATCAGAGCCGGGTATAGCGGCATACCTAGGAGCGGCTTCGGTCGTGCCAGCCATCTGAGTCCTCCCCCACCCCTTTTCTTCTTGACCATGTCTTGGTACCGGGCCTAGCTGGAGGAGCAAGACAGAGTGCGGCAGACGCTGCGCAAGAGTACACTCACTATAAACTAACTCACGCATAAATCACCGTGCCTGCTCCTCGCTGCTGTGACATACGACAGGTCGGCCATCGTCGGAAACGGTGGCCGACCTTTCGTGTGCAGGATAATATTACTGACAAAGACAAGGGGGACCGGAATGACCATTTCTGGCTTATTAGCCGTCGTCAGCCAGCCATGCCCAACTCTAAAGTATGTAGCCCGCGAGGGTTGAACCTGTGACCTGTTGGTTTGAAGTCCAACTCTCTAACCACTGAGGCACGCGATCATTGTCTTCTTAACTGTGAGTCCGTGTTGATAGTTAGCCCGAAGTTTGTACACCCGGCGGAGAGGAGGTCCATGCTCCGTTGCATATCCTCTTCCATCTTGTTGAGCGTGCGGTCGCCAGCGAAGATCAGGTTGTGAACGGTGGTCGTAGATGGTCGCGTGGTGACCTGCATGCACCTGCTGTTGGGAAGATGCCCGTCAGTTCTGTAGGCGATTCGTATCCTGGGGCGCTCCTCACGTTAAGCGTCCATCAGCATAACAGAGGACGCGAGGTTGAAGATGGTAGGCGCGAGAACACGGCCCCGTTTCGCTCCATTGGTCACGGCGAATGTCTCGGAGATTGCGCCGTCGCCCGGGACGCGTGCCATCATCACGTCGAGGAGCTGACGTACCATGTGCGTGAAACAACCAGAACAGCTGAATTTCTACATGATTTTCCACAATCCCTCGCAATTCACCGTGCTAAAGGCCTTCGTCAAGTCCACGAAGGTAATGCAGAGGTGAGTTCGCATCTCCTGGCACTTCCCCTGTCGCTGACGGGCGGCAAACACCATGTCGGTGGTGTCCCGGTGTCGTCAAGAGCTACAGTGGCTTTCCGACAGAGGATGCGGGCGAAGTTTTCCCGGCGATGTTGAGTAGTGAAATGTCTCTGTGATTGTCACAGAGTTGCCGGTCCTCTTTGCGCTTGTAGAGGTGAACAACGATTGTGCCTTTGAAATCCTAAGGAACTTGTACATGGCACCACGTCTTTTGAAATAGAGCAGTGAGTTTTTGGCCGTCGTGCTTGTAGACTTCAGCACCGGAGTCCGGTGCTTTCCTGCCGGAGAGTTGCTGCATATCAAGGATGGTTTCTAGGAGCTAGGGCAGGAGATCCAGATCGATTTTGATTTCCACTTGGTGGAGCCGATTGATGGCGGCGTCGGAGATACCGGAGGGGCGGTTGAGGACATTTTTGAAGCGTTTCTCATTCGATGTTGTCATCTGGCATGTGTACTGGAGAAGTAAGGGCGACACTTGATACCGCATGGCATTGTTGCCCTCATGTGCCTCGCATTTCTGAGGCACCGACTCGAAGGGTGAGGTAGAGTTGTGTCGAAAACCTCTTCCAGCAAGTTCTAACGCACTGCAGCGACCATCGGAGGAAGGAGATTAGGCGCTTGCTTGTCCCTTTTAAGGCCAACAGTTATTTGAAGTCCTTCTTATACAAGTGTCTTAGGAAGTCCAACCTTGACAGGCCGAATAGAGAAAACCTGGAGTTTTGGCTCGTAATCCGTTGTGTGAAGAATGTATCAGAGGCGACGACAAGAATCCTAAAACCATTCGGAATTGGTGTGGTTCGTAAGCCGGAGTCGACAATCAGACAGTAAGTCATAAGGGGGCAAAGGTTCGCTACCAGTGACGGATCAGCAGTGATCTACAGCGCACCGTGCGAAAACTATGTTGCAAGGTATGCTGGTGAAACAGACAAACGCCTTGACATGAGATTACATGGACAACAGCTTGCAATCAACAACAAGGATAAGTTGTCCATGGTCTATGGCCACGTACAATAGGAGAAGCACAGTCTTGTCTTTGAGAAAGCGTCGGTAGTCAGCCGTGCCGATGATAACATGACCAGACTAATGCTCAAAATTTGGTCTTCGACTAGCACACTTAACAGTCATAGATCTGAATCCACACCTACGAGGTGTTATGCACAAAGCTCGAGTCGATACGGGGAGGAACAATAGGGCAGTCGAGTAAAATCACGCCCGGCCGACAGCCGATGCCGGCGGAAGATAGGTGAGGAGCCGGTTGGAGGCCACGTGACCAATGCGGAACACTACCTCGCCGCCGCGTCTACGAGACCAAGGCCAAATCACAACTGGTCAGTCCGTCGGCTAACGAAGGGCAGGCTAACAAGCATATTGGCCTCCCAGCAAGTAGGCCCGATCGCGAGCCTGCCAGCGGTCAATCTCAGAGAGGCCAAAATTAATCAGCAGAGAGCGGGCAGGTCAAATTTCATGCATCAAGCACGGATATAATGCTGGTCAGGCAACGAGGTTGTGGCAGCCAAGGCTAGCATGTAGAACACGCACAATATTTTGATAATGAAAACAAGGGAGTTTCCGAAACGCCAGTCCAAATATATTTCATTCGATGAACTCGTCACTTCTTTGTCTTCCTCGGGGGATGATGGGCATCGCGGTAGACAACCGCCGGCTTCATCCCACATGCTCCCACCAACAACCGCATCACACAACAATATCATTACTGCATGCACTCGGTTGCCGATCCAATGCGAGTGCGAAGTGTGTCTTTCGGCTTCGTCTCCATGCGGCTCCTCTGCTGCATGCGTAATCCAAGTCCGTAACTATCAAAGTGCGCCAAGCGCCGGGGCGTGGAAGGCTGCCGACTGACGTATCACTTCAGTCCACGCATGCTGCCCAATTGTGTGTGTTTGTGTGGAGTGGCGGTCCGATGGACCGGGAGCAATGCTGCCACAGCTCCTTCTTAAAGTGGCCTGTGGCGCACGCATGTGAGGAGTGTGTTGTTTGGTGGATACTGCCTTTCAGACGCCGACTGACTGCTTGCCCAACTTTCGAAGGATAATGGCCCGAGCAAATGCAGAGGTGTCGCCCCTCTGGGCCCCACGGTTTGTGAGCGCCTGCTATGCCATAATCAGTAAACCATGGCCCTCGCAGTCTGGTTTGCTCTGGCACTTGGTTCCCTGCCGGTAGATGCGCTTGTGCCCCGCTGGGTATACAGGTCGTGTGTATGGCCGCCCAGTCATCTTCCTCTTTCCGACCCGTTATTTTGGTGCTGCTGGTGAAAAATCCTGGTCAAGTGTTTGTTGCGGACCAGGGGGTGTGGTGGCACGCCTAGGTGAGGGTCTGGCCGTGCCAGCCATGTACGCACTCTTCCGCCTCTGGTCTTTTTGACTGTCTAGACACCGGGTCCAGGTGGGGAGAGAGTGCGGTAGATGTGCGCAAGTCTACCGGCACTATAAACTTGTTAATGCGTAAGTCACCGCGCCTGCTTCATCTTGTCGTGGAGCACACGGTGGACATCGTTGGATGCGACGGTCGAACTATCATATCCATGTATCTGTGGTAGACGGGCGCATGCCGCTCAGATTATGGAATGCGCTCGTCCTGTCGAGCCGTTGCATTCCTCTTGCCCACCACTGGGCGGCCATACACGTATGGCCATAGGCCAGGAGTCTTTTGATCTACATTAAGTGAGTCTATCCGCCTTTCCCCTGACAAGTACCTACAATCAACAATTACGCCTCTCACTTATTCATTTCGCTCTACGATGGGGGTGAAACAGACAACCTGAGAATCTAGGCGCACAACTCGATTTTTCCCAATGGCCTTCTTCCTTCAGATACCATGACCCCCAGCGCATCCAGAGCTTGTCCTGACCTCAGACACGGAAGGAGCCTACAGTTCAGTGGCGGAAACCTTAACCAATGATCAATTGGCCAGGGTCCGAGACTCGGGCTCACCGGCGCCTGAGATTGGTATATCGCTGGCCCACCGGCGCCCATTAAGTCAAAAATGGACAATTTAATATCTCCATGCCTGTTTGAGCCTTGAATGCTAATTGCGATGCGTGCGCCATAGACTCTCAAATTTAAGGCAAACGGAATTTCCTAGAACGTATTTACGAAGGAGGGATTCACTGGTTATTCTGCAAAACGAACAACTCTATTTCGAAGAAACACCACCTAGGACTTCTGGAGACGTCGGCTCGATGTTTGCGTAGTCCATTGGTGTTTTAAGCCTGCGCATTAAGTACGCCAACCGTTCCGGCTTTACTCGACTATTTAATGCCTTCCAGGATGCCCCACTAAAACAGCATGAAAAGAAGTACGAAAGTTATTTAGGGAACAGACAAAAGAGTTCAGAAACCATAAGAACATACAGAATGCCAGCTAGCATAAGCCCCTGGCTAAATTCCATCTTATCTACCACTTTTCTATTTCTCGTCTTAGTCCCAGTACGTCAAGTGTAAAATGAATAAAGCCCAATTATGGGGTATTCTCGTTCTGATTTTTCAGTCCGTATTTGTTCGTCCTCTCTATCTCGTGTGCTTGCCACGGTCCTGGTTACAACAATTTATTCATCTTACAACTCCAGAATGGATCGATTCCTTAGGCCTGAACGATTCGATGCTGATCCAAATGCTCAAGACGCTTCTAAACAGTGGAATCATTTGTTTCGCACATTTGAAGATTTCTTATCCATGATCGATAACCTCAAACGGATAAATTAAGCGTTCTGACAAACTCCTTTTCTCCGACAGTCTGGAAATACATTAGTGAATCCTCCAGTTACAAAGCTGGTAAATTGCAGTGAGATCTCTACCTAAGCCCGCTATCTTCTGGCAATCTGTAGAGAGGAAGGCAGACAAACCCTCGACCAGTCTGCTCAAAAGCTAAAGTCCTTAGCTAAGGACTGTGATTTTAAAGCTGCTAAGGCCGGACAAAATCGCGACGGTGCCATTAGAAATGTGTTCATCAGTGGCCTTTCATCAAACCAGATTCGGCAGAGGTTGTTGGAGCAGAAGAATTTAAACTTTCAAACTGCCTTTGATCAGGCAAGGTCACTGGAATTGGCAGAATGACAGTCTCAACCGTATCAGAACCCTCCGACCTCATTCTCTGTCGCTACTGAAGCATGTGAGACATCGTCGAGTCCCGTCAAGGAGCCTGACCTAGTGGCTTCCACTTCATTCCATAGCAAATGTTTTCTTGGTGGATACAACAAGCCCCGCCTTCCGATGTGTCCCGCACGCGATGCGTTATGCAAACGGTGCGGTAAAAAAGGGCACTTTCAAAAGGTGTGCCTAGCACCACGAAATCGAAAAGCCTTCTCTTCCGCTATGTATCCCACCATTTCCGCCGTGGCATCAGCTGCTGTTCCCGACTGTCTTTCAGGCGCTGTGGTTGAATTACAAATAAATGGGGCTACTTTTCAGGCCCTACTCGATGCAGGTAGTTCTGAAAGTTACATTTGTTCTTCAGTGGTGCTCCGAAATAAGCGGAAGGTTCATGACTCTCGCACTAAGATACCCATGACCACCACAGCCTTAACCAGCGCCACGCAAGGACATATTGTTGTCACTATTCGATATAAAGGTACAATATATGAGAAGATAAAGCTATCGGTCTTGCTGGATTTGTGCGCCGCTGTTCTACTTGAACACGACTTCCTCCGACTCCATAAAAGTGTTGAAATATCTTTTGGTGGACCTAAGCCTACGTTCTCGCCTTGTTTTGTGGCTGCCGCTTGCGTCGAGCCTCCCCGTTTCTTTCCCAATTTGACACCGGACTGCAAACCTATTGCTACTAAATCTCGTATACACAGCAATGTGGATGAGAGATTTATACGAGAAAATCGTCACCTTTCTGTGGGTGTAATTGAGCATTCATTATCTCCTTGTCGAGCCCAAGTTTTGGTGGTAGTCAATGAAAACCACAAAAAGCGGATGGCTGTTGATTATAACCGAACGGCCAACAAATACACATTTCTAGATGCCTACCCCTCGTCCGGAATAGAAGAAATGACTGAACGTATTGCAAATTACGACACGTATAGCACTCCTGATCTCAAGAGTGGTTATCACCAGATACCCATCCGGGTAGAGGAAAGACTGTACACTGCCTTTGAAGCTTGTGGACATTTATGACAATTTTGTTGTATACCGTTTGGTGTGACCAACGGGGTTGCATGCTTCCAGCGGGCCATCGACGACATAATTGCACGCAAACGTCTAAAGAATATTTTCGTTTGCGCTAACACTATCACTATTTGTGGGGACGGCTTCGCGGAGCATAATTGAATCCTTCAAAAATTCCTTAGCGCGGCTGAAAAGTACGGGCTAACATTCAATGAGGCCAAAAGTGTTATCGCTACTAAAGAAATTAAACTCCTTGGTTACGAGGTGTCCAAGGGCAGCATTAGGCCGGATCCGGATCGTCTAAGGCCTTTGCGTGAAACGACTCCTCCACATGATTTTAAGTCTCAGCAACGAGCTGTGGGACTGCTTGCATACTACTCACAATGGATATCTCACTATTCGGATAAAATTCATCTGCTCATCCATAACAAAACTTTCACTTTACCATTACAGATAATGGGAGCATTTGATGCTCTTAAGGAGGAACTTTCGAAAGCCACAGTGGCCACTGTTTGGTACGATACCCCATTAGTTGTCGAGACCGATGCTTCAGACGTCGCAATCGCTGCCACACTGAATCAGAATGGCCGACCAGTAGCGTTGTTTTCTCTGTCAAAATGAGCGACATCATTCGGCATACGCCGTAGTGGAATTCATACGCAAGCGGAAGCACTTCCTCCTCTGTAATCACTTTAAACTCATCAGGGATCAGCGTTCTGTTGCCTTTATCTTCGGCAATCAGCAAAAAGGGAAGGTCAAGAATCACAAAATCGAACGCTGGAGGTTGGAGCTATCACCATTCCAATTTGACATTGTCTACCGACGCGTAATCGCTGTGGCGTTCTACTAACCAGTGTCGAGCTGAAAGAACTACACGAGTCACTTTGTCATCACGGTGTCTCTCGGCTTTCACACTTTGTTCGAGCTCGGAATCTCCCCTTTTCGATGGAGGAGATTCGTAATGTCGTCGCTAAATGTCAGGCCTGCTGCGGAGTCAAACCCAGTTTCTTTAAAACACAAAGCCAACTGACCAAAGCTACCCAGCCGTTCGAACGATTGTCACTCGACTTCAGAGGTCCTCTTGCGTCGGCAACGCACAACCGCCATCTGCTGACGATTATTGATGAATCTTCTCGTCCCCTGTTTGCATTTGCCTCTCTTGATCAAACTGCCGAAACTGTCATTAAATTTTGTATCAGCTCTTTTCCACATTCGGTACTCCTTCGTACATACACACGAACCGGGGATCGACATTTATGTCAAAAGAAGTTCAGCAATTCCTTCACAATAAGGGAGTACGACTAGTAGGACAACTCCATAAAATTCCCCATGAAATGGTCAGGTTGAACGTTTGAACCAAACTTTACGGAAGACTATCTTGTTTGCTCTTAAACTCCAAAATCTGCCCGTCACGCACTGGGAGTCCGTCTTACTTGACGTTTTACGCTCAGACCAATTTTGTGCACCGTCACTAATGCGAAACCTCATGTGAGAATGTTTGTCTACAACAGGTCAACTACCGGGACTACTCTCCCCATGTGGCTTACCTCTCCCGGCAGAATTCTGTTGAAGAAGAGCTGTCAACGGTCTAAGTCTGATCCGCTCGTTTATGAGGTCGAACTGCTTCAATGTGACCCCAATATGCTCATATAAGACTCAATAATGGCAGAGAAGAAACTGTATCCGTTCGACTACGTGCACTCAACGGTGGGAAAGATGTTGGTGATTGTCACCGGGAGACGGCAACGCCTGTGCCAGAAAATTCAATCTCATTTACCTTGACCACCCACCCATTACTTGACAGGAAAAGAGCACCACTAAAACTAATGAACAGAATGATGAAACACCTGTTAGTGCATCTAACGCTGACGACGTTCGTATGCATAGCCAAGCGGACCTCGCGCTACTTGCTTGGGAACCAGTCAATGACCGGATAGCCTACGTGCGACTGAAGGGTCACTTCACGAACATCTCCATCGTCCCTGTGTACGCACCAACTTCGGCTGCCTAACAACGCGATAAAGAGGCGTTTTACTCTCAGTTGCAAGCGCTAGTTGAAAGACTGCCTCGCCGCGATCTGCTGATTGTAGCTGGCGATTGGAATGGTCGAACTGGACCTGGCGACTCCACAACCAGTCATCTTCTTGGCCGCTTTGGGCTTGGTTCCCGATGTGAAAACGGTGAGCGATTGCTGAACTTCGCAGATCGAAACCGACTGCTTGTCACCAACACATGTTTCCAGCATCGCAAAAAACATCTGCTGACCTGGTATTCAAACGACGGTCGTACGGCCAGTCAGATTGACTACATACTAGTCAGCTCAAGGTTCCGCAGCTGGGTTCACGATAGCAGATCGATGCGTGGTGCCGAGACTGGTAACGCCCATGGGTCGGACCATGTCCTCGTCCGTACACGCCTGAAAGTTCATCTCTCATCCGCACCAAAAATGCCACGTCCTAGACGCCTCAATGCCGCAAAACTCCGACAAGCCAACACCGCTGAGGCCCTAAGCAGAGAAATCCGGACCTGTTTTACGACCCGAGCCGACGGAGAAGTCAGTAACCAGTGGTCGTCACTGAAGACATCAGTCTATGGGGCAGCTGAGAAAACCCTTGGATACACCCAGCGACGCCGCAGTGACTGGATCAGCGGAAGAACCCTGAAGTTGTCTGCTCAGACGGCTAGAGCCAGGTCCCGCAACGATGACTATTTCCGCCAACTTCGGAAGATGACGGCAAAATCGGCCAGGAATGACCGGAAGCAGTATTGGGCTGAAATAGCGACATCCATGGAACAGGCCCCGAACGTTGGTGACACTCGAAAGCTCTACCGTCTGATCCGCCAAGTTAGCGGTAAGCCCTCTACATTGACTCTGTTCGCGATGTGAACGGCGGCTTTATTGCTGACAACTCGCCCAAAGTCGAGCGCTGGCGTGAGCACTTCGAGCACCATCTCAACTTCGATACCCGACCTACCTCGCCCTTGCTCTCCTCCTCAGCGGAGTTTCTTCCCTCTCCTACCTACGCAGTGCAATGCGATCCCCCCTCCGAGGAAGAAGTCGCCGATGACATACGAAAGTTGCGCAACAATAAGGCACCCGGAGAGGACGGTATACCCGCTGAAATCTTCAAGTCTTGTGTCGACACTCCGGCGCCCTGGCTCCATGAGGTGATGGAACGAGCGTGGAGAGACGAGGTTGTTCCTGATGACTGGGGCTTAGGCATCCTTGTACCTATCCTCAAAAAGGGAGATAAGACGAGATGCGAGAACTACCGCGGCATAAGTCTCATCGACGTTGCTGCGAAGATCTTCGCTATTGTCCTACTCAATCGATTCCAGGCTGTGCGTGACTCAAGGACGAGGCCAAACCAAGCCGGATTTCGTGCTGGACGTGGATGCGCAGATCAGATATTCACACTGAGGCGCATTCTCGAATTTCGCCATAGCTACCAACAACCGACGGCCGTCTGCTTCGTTGACTTTGCCGCCGCGTTCGATTTCGTTCACCGTGAGTCCCTGTGGCGGATAATGGCGCTAGACGGTGTACCGGCAAAAATCATCGCCATGATCAAGGCCTACTATCGCTCCACTACTGCGAGAGTCTTGGTCCGTAACAATCTTTCCCAACCGCTCGGTATTCGGTCTGGCGTTCGACAGGGTTGTATCCTGTCACCCATACTGTTCAACTACGCCATTGACTGGATCCTCGGGAGGGCCCTACGCGACAGTGACGGCGTTGAATTTGCACCCGGACATCGACTGACTGATCTCGACTATGCCGATGATATCGCCTTACTTGCTTCAAGTTTTGGTGATCTGCAGTCTATGGTGTCACGGGTGAACGAGGTCGCTAAATCAGTCGGTTTGTCCATAAACGCTGGGAAGACCAAAGTATTCTCAAGCTGCATCCCTGACCAGGAGAAGGCACCTCTGGGGATTGATGGTTGTCAACTTGAAAAAGTGGACAGCTTTAAATACCTCGGGGCGAGGCTGCTGCCTAATGGACAGAGTAAGGACGACAGTGTCTCCCGAATCGATGCTGCCCGCTGGGTTTTTTCAAGCCTTCGGAAATGTCTGTGGAACCGACGTGACCTCTCCATCGCCATTAAGATTCGCGTGTAGCGTGCATCTGTCCGGTCTGTCCTTCTCTACGGTGAATGCTGGGCTTTGCGCGTGGAGGATGAGCGAAAACTGAAGGTATTTGACCACCACTGCTTGAGGATCATCCTTCGAGTGAAGTTAACCGACTTCGTCTCAAATGAGACAGTCCGCGCTCGCTGCGACAACATCGCAAGGATAACTCAGGCCATCCAAGAAAGACGACTGAGGTGGATCGGGCGTGTTCTTCGTCGTCCGCCTCAGGAACTTAGTGTTACTGCCCTCGATCTGGCACCGTTGCCCCATTGGAGGCGTCGAAGAGGGGGTCAGTTCAAAACCTGGCTCGACACTGTCCGTCAAGACATGGAGGTGGTTCTTGGACCTTCGGTATTCGGTCTCCGTAGTTGGCGAAGGGAATGGGTTGAGCTGTCTAGATCTGCTGCCGCGGATCGTCACGCGTGGAGAGGTACAGTTCGGGACATCATCGAGGCCGGCTGGATCAGACATGATCGCAGCCGTATCAAGTAAGTACAAGTAAGCATAGCCTAGAAACAGATCCTACAAAGTGTTCATCCATGTAGCCTTCGTAACAGATACGCCCGAACTTCGCCACATGCTCATCTTTCCTTCCGATTTTTGACATCTCAATCCCTCCGTTTGTTAGCCGGGGTGAATGTCATGCTAAAATAAGCACTTGGCTAAATTCCATCTTATCGACTACTTTTCTATTTCTTGTTTTATTTCCAGTACGTCCGTTGTAAGATGAATAAAGCCCTATTATAGGGTATTCTCATTCTGATTCTTGAATTCGTATTTGTTTGTCCTCTTCATCTCATGTGCTTGCTACGGTTCTAGCTACAACGTAGAATGACAGAGCACTTCGAAAATATAGGAAGTGCCCAATCTTCATAAAACAAAAATATTCCACACTGTCAGATGCTGCATTGTACACAGACGTGAATTTCTACTAAGTGATTAGAAATGACACTATCTCGTGTTTTTCATAATAACATTAGCCGCACGTACATTTAATCGGCGACCGTTCTGACGCCGACCAGGACAATCCGTGGTGCACGAATTATCTATGGACGTTTCGTACGATCGTACTACTAAGGACTAGTCACTTTGTGCACATAGTTAACAAATTGATGTTTATGTCGGAACAAAATTAATTTTGCATGGTGTGCGTGTGAACAAAACGGGATGAATAGTGAAAGACACCGACACGTAGGATGTTAAGGTAGACGAAGCAGCCAGAACTTGCTTCGAAGGTAATGACATAAAGCCTTAATCATATTTAAGAAGGTAAGAATGAGCAAACATTTAATCGGAGACGCGCAATAAATTGGACATAAACGAGCAAATCCGGAAGAGATAAAGTCGGTAGACCGTACATGCTCATGCAAGGCCAGCTAAGAGCTTGGTGTACTTTGGGGGATTTCGTGATGTGACTTGTAGGCCCGCACCCAGTTTATTTGTAGACTGCCAGGCCCTGACTGTTTGAATGACTCGAAAACGCCACCAAACGCTTGAATACCAAAGTCGAGAGTTGACTTGTTGAGCGGGGGAGCATCATCAACAGGTTTACCCCAGTGGTAGGCTTTCATCTCCGAAAACGGGAAACGAATAGTTCCGAAATCTGAGGGCGCCTGAAATGGACAGAAGTGGCATTCGCAGTCACATCATGTTTTACTAGACGTGTGGGGAGAGCAGTCGTCTTTACCAAGCCAGGTGGCCGAACCATCTTTTCGAGGAATATCTTCTTTCTCGCCTAAACAGGGTCTGCAATGCATTGATGCATCGGATCAGGGACTCAGTGAAGGAAATTATTATACTCCGACTTAGAGTTCACAGGGATTAGGTCAACTTGCAGAGTCACTGGCAAGTCCGTCAAGTGTCTCCGTTAGAAAGACGCCCAGACTACCTTACACATATATTCTGTGGGACCGACAGAAACATACATGTTGGGGGACGCGTGGTCCTAATGCCTTGCTGCCAGTCACAAGATTCCCCGTCCTGAATGTAGGGAAGGTTGGTACCCCAAAAGGCATGATTAGTACTGAAGTCCAGGTTTGTGCTTCAAAGGCAATTTATGGGCGGTAGGTAGAAAAAAAAAAGGTTGCACGACCTTTAAAATCACAGTGGAGAAGGAATTTTAATGAGAGAATCTTAGCTAAAAACAGTAAATAAATGTCCAAAACTCCAATCGCCGAAACAGCACATCTAATTTTAGGCAGAGATCAAGAACAAGGGCCCAAGGCATCAAATTTGCCTTTAGACCACGTCCTGAATAACCCTTACGAGCGCGGTTCTTGTACCGTGCTGATGACAAAATTTGTTCGCCAGACTGGGAATCTGACATTCGTGGAACGGAGCATCATTAATGTCTGTCCGCTGTAGGTTGATAAGTCGGAGCCATGCATGTTATCCCCGGGGGTATTCGCGTATTAGTTGCGGCTTACAGTCACAGGTGGCAGGCATCTGACACTTGATAGTTTGACCGTCGTTGCCGACGATGTTTACCGTGTGCGAAGCAGGCACGGTGACTTGCGTTGCATCTACCGCACTCTCTCCTCCCCACCTGGAGCCGGTGTCAATAGATAGTCAAGAAGAATCTGACACTCAATACGATACCAATCAGCATAACGCATTAGCCGAAACGGTTACAACTGACTCGCTGATCTTCAAAAATTGCCTACAGTAGGAATCAAGTCTACCTAACGACAAGACACTCTTGGAGAAGAGGTTTTGGGCTAGGCGTGCTTGAAGATGGCGCTAAACGATGGCGTTTTACTTTACATACGTAGGAATCTTCGTAAGTGTAAGGTTAGAGATCAGTCTGCTTCATGACTTTACTCGACCTACTTTAAACAAAAAGGAAAACAAGTTTGGAGCACTGAGGACAACGTTATTTTACGAAGCAATTGTTGTGTTCTGTGTTTTCCTGATGTTTCTGGTTGCTTCGGCCTCCTCCCCACCAACAGTCACCTTTCTAACGAGATTGCTAATGCGTACTGCAGTGTACGACCTGGGCTCAGCGCTAGCGTTGCCAGAGGACACGCTAATTTGATAATCTACAGACTACCTAAACTCCCCTCACTGAAAATGGAGATATTGGAAATTTATTTGTCGACTCTGAGCACTAAATACCATGGTTGTGTATGCTTGTCCGTACTGGAGAGATGGTGCCATGTTGAATATCTTGATTCCCAGAAACCTTCTAGGCACATTCTAATGTCAGCGTTTACGAAATGTCTTCTTCTTGATAAAACACCTGTAAATTCCATCGGGAATGGATGTTTTTATTCAAAACATGGAGCACGGACACAAACTTCCAATATGTCGCCCGAATTTTGAGTGACTCCCTATTAAGGATACCGCTGCCAAACCTACTGATGTTACATAAAACAGGCTAATGTCGGCCCAACTAAACGTAGGTACCGAGAGAAACAACAGGTTTATCCAGGCGTTCAACAGGCTCGCTGACTTTACGAGGCCACTTGAGTCGACAAATCCCATACGCCATCAACAAAAGCGAAGAGCATAAAAATGTTAGTGCCCAAACTTGGCATTTGAACACATGTGAAGTGGGCGAGAAATTTGAGCGGGGGCAGCAATCGCATTAACGCACTGACAGATTAACACGACAAAGCCTGCGAAAGACCCACCTGAAATTGCTTTTCGTACGAGTACCTTTGGTCAAACACGACTTTAAACCATTCGTTGGACCCTGTACGACGTAATTCCGCTTCGATTCCATCGTATTCCGTCAGGTTCCACCGGGTGCCATTATACTTAACACCTGCGAAACAAGCACCATTCGGCAGTGGATCCAACAAGTAGAAAAATATTGCACAACTAAAGTTCTGAGCACTTCCATCGCTGTTAATTATATTCTTACAGATCCACGGTGTGGAGCAATAATGGCCTTTGACTTCCCGCCTACGCGGACTGTATCAGAAACTTCGATCCAGTGCGAAAAATCGTGCAAAGTTCCAAAATCAAAGAGAAGACCATCTTCTCTATACCCCTTCAGCAGGTCTGGCACCATAATCAGCTCCAGGATGGTTGAAAACATCAACATTGCGAAAGGCAACAGACGGCAGCAACCCACCACGACCTGAGGACGCTGAAGTACGCGCGCATCCCTTTATATTTATATGGACCTGATTCACAAGCCTGCAACCGTCCCTGACATTAGCCAGTCATATTGTAACAGCGATTCGTTTAAACACAGCAACCTTCAGGCCAGTTTATTGACCGAAAAAACAGGCATGGGCCTGTTTTTAAAGTTTTCCATCAATTTTGTGATTATAACAGTCACGGAGAAGAAGTTCTTTAGTTTGACGATCTTGGCAGTGAGGGAGAACTTCTGAAAACCTACTCTTGCCGCATACGTACCCCTCAAGGCTGGCATTTATTTCTGCCCTGATGATGTCCGATTATAATACGTTTTATGCCGCCACATACAGGTAGGTACTGCCCGCATTTTCCCGTTATTATTTTTAAGCGAGGCGTTTTTCTCCTGTAAAATTCATCTAATCATTTTTAAAATTTTAAGGGGAGTTTTTTTCACCTTTCGTTAATCACTTTTCTTAACGGATCACTAATTCAGAAACTATAAATTGCAATTTGCATAGATTTTATCTACCTCGTCTAAAATTTGCATGTTAATTAATTTTTTACTTGCTTTGATGGGACGCCGACGGGTTCAGGAGAAAAACTGCTGGTGGTATACATTCGACCGTCAAGAAGGTTAGGGGGGGGGGGGAGTTGCATGGTATCGGAGATTATCGAACTTCAATTCCTTTCATGAAGTTGAAGAAAGTCAAAGTAGAGGCGTTGAGGAACAGCTGTCGCTGCTGGCCAACGAAATTGTCCATGGTGAGGCAGGCCATAGTGTTCAGAGACCACAGACCCAATCGCTACCCTGCCAGCACCAGCCCCTTCTGGCCCCCTCATAGCCCTGCCTCATGAGGGGGCTATGGCGGGGCAAATCCCCGATGTGGCCCCCTCTAGCCCCCTCATCGAAAGAAAATTCGCAGGGGGACACCTTATAATTGTCGTCTTTTGCCCCCACCCCTGGCCATATTAGACTGTCTGACGGTAATGCGGATCCATAAACGTCTTATTACTCGCATTATAATCCTGATCCCCCTTTTCCTAGACTGATTTTCCCCGGTATCCGTCCTATATTATCCCTTGTTGCCTTCTTGCGAACCGTAGTACAAATCCACCCATCTTAGTCAAATTGTTTTCATCAATCGAGGTTGACACAATCTTTACCCATCGAGAGCGTGTCACTGCTTACCTAGAGAAGGCAAAATTTTTCCTTTGTCATGATCTTACTCCTATGGAGCGT
>CACRXP010000991.1:30270-68014 GCA_902702965.1 Spirometra erinaceieuropaei
GGCACTGTTAACGGTCTCATTCCCGAACACTCAGATTCTTGACTTCGAGAAGGGTCCTCCTGGGATTTAGTGGTAGATTAAGTGGTAACTCTTAATTATATCATTAGAAACCCCTGTTTTTAATTGGTTTCTAAATCCATCGTTATCCTTCCCCCCATAGCGACAATTTTCGCGGTTTTTGATGTCATCTCCCGCATTCCGACCTCATGCGGTCTGTCGACACTCACGGCGAAACCCTCAGTCTTCACTGTTTACTAGTAGTTCGGTCGTACCTCCCTTCCTCACTGCTCGGCTGAGCTCGAAGCGTGCTGTGGCCGATCGCATCTCGGTTCCTCTAGTCTGGCCTCTTTGACGCGGCGTACCAATCCGGCCCAGACGATCTCAATTGTGAATCCCGTATACAATGTCATTTGCAAGCCAGTCCTGTCTGACCCACATTCGTACCCATCAAGGCGGACATTTATTGATACCCTGACGATGACCGAAAACATTCCGTTATATACCGCCACCTACAGGCCAGTCCTGCTCGCTTTTTTCTGTTATTATTTTTAAAGAGGGGTTTTTTTCTCCTGTAAAATTAATCCAATCATTTTTAACTTTTTCCAAGGAGTTTTTTTTAACCCCTCAATCATCATGTTTGTCAATGGACTTCTAATTCAGAAACTATAAATTGCATTTTGTAAAGATTCGGCCTACCTCGTCTAAAACTCGCATGCAAATTTATTTTAACTTGCTTTGATGGGACCCCGACGGGTCTTTAATAAAAATTATCTTTATCTATCTATCTATCTATATACATATCGCCAAATATTTCTTGTTTCATTCCAGCCCCCTTCCCAGAGGCAATTTCCCCCCTGCGATCGTTAGCGGACCTTCACGCATGAATGCGAATCCCCCAACGAACCATATTGATCAGCACACTTGAAGGCCATTTATAGCTTGAAGAAAATTTATTGAAAAAGATAAAATTTTGATATGTACAAACTGTCATGTTTCCTCAAGGGACATATTTGGTAATCCGTCCATGTCGGTAGCGAGTATCTACAATAAAAGAAAGCAGAGCGTCCTATTAATTAAATTGCCAAAAACATACTATTGAAGTATGGCATTTTAGTAGTATATTTTACTGTCTAAAGTAGTTTGAAGTTGATAGGCTCGAATATATGCAGTTTTTATAGATATAAAGAAACAAACACTTACAGTGTCCTCGGAAAGAGAGTGTATCAGATATTCTTCGGCTGTATTGTAGCTGACGGGAAGTTGAAAGTGGCTTATAATGACTCAAGTCAATTAATTTACCGTGGTATTTGCCGTGGTATTGTCTCTACGCTTTGATCGGCCACCGTATCTGTCACGCGCACCGTGGAACCAATCAATTGTGATCTTGCGAATTGTGTCTACGGTGCAATTTGAGAAGGCGGCGTTTTCACGAATTGCAGCTGAATAAGTAAATTTAAAAATAAATTTCCTACCAATAACAAGGCCATAAAGGGGGCTGCCGACGAAGGCCTCCTTATCTCTTGCTCCGCCCCAGCAGAAACTGAGGCATAGGGGGTGGCCGAGTAGAGTGGTTAGTAGACTTCTGACAAACTTTTTCTCGTTTCGCCCGTCAGTAATCGCCAGACGTTTAATCTATAATCCATTCAAATAATAGAAGTGTCAGTATATGTGCATACCGCGTCTTGGGCGAAACCAGCATTCTTCTCAAGCTCGCTGACAAATGCCTTGTAAGCCTTCTTCGTACACAGAGGCAAATTCAGTGAAGGCGGCCTCGCTTCAGCTGGCTGACGTAATTCCTGAATGGCCTTTAAAATTTCGGCCATTGTAGCTTTAACCTGCGTTACATCAGCCCGTAGTTCGACAATTTCCTCAGCAACGTAATCAACTTTCTTTCTACTCGCATGTCATCAAGAGTCAGAGCAGTCCTACCGGACGCATTCAACATCGTGTTGCACCTGTGATAACAGTTTGTCATACGCGGTCGTGCTGGGTTCCCGGGGCAGCCTTAAGTAAACTTTAAAAGAAACGGCGTACTGATTAGCCCTTGGTGACGTAGGTTGGCCTGAGTCTCTCCACCAAGGTGTGTTTTCCGAGCTATTGCGTGGTCTTAAAGTTGGCTTAATCTACACGGATTCTTATTGCAGAATGTGTGGTGACGTCCGCCAGCCAGTTAATTGATTATCTTGTCTCGATCTTTGCGCAGCTATTTCCTCTTCCTCATCGTCGTCGTCGTCTGAGGTGAGCTGGCGGACAAACCTACAAAGATAAATTAATCAAAAACAAACACGTACTTTTTCCTCATCCCTCGGCCTAATTCTGTAGGCTCTGAGTAAGAAAGATCATCAGTGCCTTGAGCCTTTTTTTCTAGCTGAAGTGCTCTGTCGAGTGAGAGGTTATTCTTCAGCATACGAACCGGGTAAATCTTGGTGCCTTCTGGAGGCCTTTGGTTATTCACAAGTAGACGGTCACGTAGCTTGTGGTTCTTAACCCACATCACACAGTTATTGCTGTGGAACCAACACTTCGGCACGGCCGCCACAGATTGATCAATCAGAAACTCACCAATCGCATACATCTTTAAGTAGCGTCCACAAAATGTAAAACGGAAAATTGTCTGTGAGATGCAAAACGTAAAAAGTGGGGGATCAAAAATCAAAAAGTATGCAACATGGGAATAAGGAAAAAACAACCGTCTAGGTGAAGGGGGACGTATTTAGAAATAATGTCATCAAGAGAAGCATTCGAAAGTTTGCTATCCAAAAGGGAGGCCTTAAAAATGGGTAAATTTGAGGAAGGGAATGCAGGATCCAGGCAGTCTTCGCAGTCAACAAACTGGCGGTAGACTATGCCAGTAGCCGACACAGATGTCAGTTCGCACGGTCTATCGCCGACAAGTACCACATTGTCGGGAGATTGGGCTGACAAAAGATACCCCTTGTGTAATATGGCCTTGGAGCTGCGGGGCAAATGCAAAGACCGTGGCACTCCCGCATCGTCGTCCAACAACGTGCGACCTGTGGACAACTCAGGCAGGCGTCTTTCAGTAATGCGCCTGTAAACCTGCGCGGCTACGTTTGTCAGTCCTTTTATGTAACTGCGGACGTTTTGCAGAAACGACTCAAAGCGAAATGGCGAGAAGTTATCTAACACTCCGAACCGCGAAACATCGTCGTGAAGATGGACCAGACAATGCACGTTGTAAACCAGATCAGCTGGATTGTATAACTTGCCAAAGTCTTCTATAAAGCCATTTAAAAGGATACGTGCAAAGTCAATGCACGTTATGTGTAACCGGGGATGGGAAAATATATACATGGCTACAGACAGCTTCAGAAAGTGCTGATAGCGCTCCTAATCAAGAAATGAATTTAAGACTGTCGGGCCGATGTATAGGAGAAATTGCCGGAATTCGGCCGCCTTCCAATACTCCAGGCAATCCAGAGTTCGGCCCTTCCGAGCAAATTCTGCCGGTAGACAAACGCTGCACTTTTTAATGCGCGCATTGAGCGCCGCAGAAAACTTCTTCACTCCGAGGCGCCACATGTGCAGCAATTTGCGCATTACTCCCAGGCATAGCAGGTGCATATAGCCCATGGGAAAGCAGGCTACCATATCGATGGGTAACTCCTCGAATGGTGATATGCCCCAATAGTGCATAACCTGCTTTCGCAACCGAAATGACATGTCGTCCCGAGGACGGCCACTATACGGCGGAAACGTCATACGGTTAGCAATGGGAAGTCCAACATGACAGCACCTAGAGTGGTTTAGGTTAGCTCGATGAACAAACCTACCTATCGCATGCATAGTATCCGTTATGTGCCTTGACTTGCCGGATGTAGGAGCGGGCAGGGGCATCGCAAATGATATTGGCTAGCTCCACTTTTACAACATCCTCTGTACCTGAGAGTCGCAGGCCACCATCAAGAATTCCTTTCAATTCGCAAACACAGTCACGAAGAAACTCATCCCCTGGTTAGGGTTTGCCAAAGCCGGAAAATACGCCAACGACGAAGGGTTCACCAATAACAGGGTGACTGATTTGCGCTAGTATTGGCCATAGGCATTGATCTGATCCTTTAAACAACTTCATCCCATCAATGTGCAATTGGATGCGCATTGCAGGAATTTCAGTCGTTTGCCGGCGGTTTACCTCATCAAGCAAAGCCCGCTCAATGCCCAGATGGACATAGTTCCCGTTGCTTAGGACCTTGTTGCTACAAGTTCTTGCAGTCTTCAAGAGCGTTCGCGGGTCCTTCGGGACTTCTGGGTGGTGCGGCCGGAGCATATCGAACATAGCCTTCATCATAGACAGAGGCATTCGCGTGTTCAGACATAATTTTTGTAAATCTGATAGAAAAGATTTTCCTCTTTTTTTCCGTCATATGCTCTTGACTTCCTGCAAAATCTACACCCACTAAGATTCTACATCGATGGAAAAACCTACCAGTGTAACCATCAGCCGTTAATTCAGGCATTTCTAATTCAGGAGAGTCGCTTGGCAAAGTAGACGCCGTTGGAACATTAACCTGTTGGGCAGCCTCCGTTGCCGCATAGTAGGCCGTCTTCAGGCGCCGGATTCGCTTATAAGCGGTGCTCCGGTTGATTCCAAAATACTTACGTTTCATTTCTACTTAATCTCAATGACAAAATGATAAACAAAGGCTCAGAGTGCAGCTTTTCAGATTACTCTGCTACAACGGATATCTTATTGATATCGCTTAAATCAATAGACAATTATTCAACGATAATACTAATTTACACATCAAAACTTACAAAATATCATAAAAGATAGAAAAAGGGCAGTTCATTACATACCAAAGTAACGTATGCACGTAGACCACAGTGGACAGTATTAGCACTCACGACGAGAGGAGCGCAGCTCACGTGGGAGATAAGTGCCGCAAAGTGACACACTTAAACAATTATGCGCATTATATCAGGATTGCCCAGACATGTCAAAAGCACAACTACCGAAGTCCAAAAGTACTTTTTGCCATTAACAAAACAAATTTTAACCGAAAAATGCACTTTTATTCGCGGAGTATTGCCTGTTAATGGTGGATTAACGACGAGAAAACTTCGAGGGGGCTGGCCCCCTCATAGCCACTTCTTGGACCCCTTTCAAGAGGGGGCCACGTGCTGGCAGGGTACGGTACAGTCGATCAGTGGATTCAGCACCCAAAATTTGTGGGAGCTTTTCTGAATCCAAAAATCGAGTAATAGTTCTCTTAAATAAAGGATAATTTTGCAGATTTTTCACACTCATGGGTAGTTTATTCCAAATAGCAATTGCATTTACAGAAAAGAACCGACGATATTTAACAGTACGTGCCAGAAGAGAAAATAAAAAGACCTCACGGTGACTGTTACGTCGTGGATGGACGTGATGGAAATGGCGCCTGATAGTTCTATAGGAATATGCATGATTTAAAGAAATGTAATCAAACACAAACGCTGGGGATCTTTGTGCAACTTAGAAAACACCCAAAAATAGTATCTGCCACTTATCTTCAAATTTGAAATCAGCGGTGTACTATCTAGTTCCCACTTAGGCTGTTCCCCTACTTTGGGACTGCTGCTCACATGTGACCGACAGGATGGTGCGTTATGCAACCTGTAGCAGGAGACTTTAGCACATATGGTATTGACTCAAAACATCAAACAACCATAAAGTTATAAGCGTTTGTATAAACCATTATGACGTCAGATGTCACGGGGAAACCCGCTAAGAAAATCGAGTCTTTGATAAGAATCGAACTAAGCTCAAGAATTTTTACAGTTTTGCGTAGACACACGAACCAGTCTCGCGAACACGAGTGTGCTTATGCTCGTCCTTCATACGTATCAGTCTCACCTATTTTCTTTTGAATACCAAATCAAATCTATCGTCTCTGATGGAGGTGCTTGGACTGTAGATAAGGAATTAGTTCTAAAGTTTTCCAATCTAATTTTCTTGCGATAAAATCAATCAGGAAACCGGTTTCAGCGCAGTTTATTTGACAACAGGTTTTATCTAGCAAGTGGGCCAATTTACACACAAATTATCAGGCTGACCAAAAATTCCAGATCCGTTAAGCTTAAAAGGTCTCCAGGTACCCAAACATCTGCTGCCGGGTGAGTCTCAGAATTAGTTCAGGCAGTAAGTAACTTTGATGAAATTAGGAATATTGTTTAATCATTAGTTTTAAGTACTCGACATACATCAGAAATTACAATATAAGGTATTGGCTTTAATGTCTAAAGAGATATACACCATATTTAGCTAAAATTTATGGCCTTCCTGAGGTCTTCCATGAGTATTACAACCAGCACTAGAAGTTCGTTCGGGTAAAAGGCAGCTGGAATTACAATCATGCCCAGAACCTGCACCCGCGTCCTTTGTATCTGCAGTCCAGTTCCGGCAAAACAAGGCAAAATCACTTGAACGAGAGTTCTTTTCGTCTGTTTTTTTTCGAATTCACACTCCAGTCGATCGTTTGTCCAGGCCATCCCAGCCAATCGAATGGGTTACTTAGAAGAAAAGCTTCTGTGCGGGGGACAGGTTCGTCGCGAGGATGAGATTTCAGTATAATTCAGTATATATGAGGGCTATAGGCAGAGCCTTGGAAAACCATATTTACAGACAGACGTATAAAAACATGTACATATTTACATAACAGTTATGCCAGTCAAGGGTATCGATTAAGTTTCTGACCAACAAGCAGAAATTTATCAAATCTTTTTTTGAAGGTCTCAAAGTTTTCCGTCAACACAACGAAGTTCGGCAATTTCTTCCATCCTTCAACCAACCGGTCGGAGAAGAATTTGGCCCGCACTTCGAGTTTGGCATACATCATCTTCAATTTATATTGGTGGCCTCAAAATTTGGTCGTTCGCGCCAGTTCGGAGAAATCGTCAAAATGGAGAGCACAGTCTGGCCATCGTACGATCCTAAAGGCCATGCTCATATCCCCTCTGTACTGTCTATGAGAGAGAGAGGAAATATTTTTTAGCTTTTCCAGACGTCTCTGATAAGGTAAACAACTCAATCGGCCGACCAGCTTGGTTGTTTTTCTTTGTACTATCTCCAAAGGAATGTAATCTTGTTTCGTCCAAGCACGCCATGCCTGAATGCAATATTCCAACCGACAGGCAGCGGGCTCGTGGCGCAGTGCTTAGAGGCGGGAATTTCTAACTAACAGGTCGCGAGTTCGAGCCTCGGGTGTTCCACACTTCGGGGTTGGGTATGACTGGCTGACGACTGTTAATAAGCCAGAAATGGCCATTCCAGTCTCCCTTGTCTTTGTCGGTAATAACATTCTGCTTGTATCATACGCCGCCGTGCGGCTGCTGGTTGGGCTGGAGAGTGAGCCCATAAGGCACAATGGAACCAGCGAGTTCCGTAAGAACGATGGGTGAGCGCCCCTACGACTGAATATTTCAACATTAGTCGAGCAAATGTTCCAAATACTCGGCCGAAAATTACTTCGTCAAAATTGAGGTAGGATCTTCTTATCGCGCCTAGGGTACCCATAGCCTTCTTTGATACCTTGGCCCAATGAAACGATGGTTTGAGAGTTGACGTCATCCAAACACCGAGGTCTATTTACTCGCCGACTGATTTGAATTGGTGATCTCCTATAAAATATTGAGAATCAAATCTCAACGGCCTCTTGTTGTTAGATCGTAATCAGATAAGTCGGTATTTGTTAAGTTTGAGTTTGAGACATCACTCACCACGCCATTGTTGCAAGATATTCAGATTGTCTTGTAACTGTAACGAGTCGTCCGGTTTCTCTATTAATTTCCACAGTTTGAGATCATCGGCAAACATTACGTGCTCGCAGTTTGGACAGTCTAGACAGTCGTCCACATATATTAAGTACAGAATTGGACCCAGAACGCTCCCCTCCGGAACGCCACTGTGGACGGCTGCCCATTCCTATTAAGCTTTCCCGATATACACACGTTGAGATCTGCCCGTAAGAAAAGCAGTTAATAATTTCAGCAGATTTCCATTCACGTCCACTTGACGTAGGTCAAGTATAAGTCGCCTGTGTGAAACACTATCAAAAGCCTTGCTGAAGTCAGTGTACACGACGTCGACTGATAAACCGATTTCGAGTGATTTCGTTCAGCTCTCCAAGGATACTAGCAGATTAGTAAGACAGGATCTACCCCTAAGAAATCCATGATGATACACGCGGAGCAAGTTGCTTTCTTCGAGATGCCTCATCAGCGCCGTTTTTGCCGCCTTTTCCACCACTTTGCAACAGATACTTGTGAGACTCACTGGTCTGAAACTACTTGTGGCTGTTCTCTTGCCAGCTTTATATATGGGAATTATATTTGTTTTCTTCCAGTCGGTAGACACAGCCCCGGTCTCCATCGAAGTTTTCAAAATCCTGGATAGCATAGAGACCAATTGGTATGAGAGTTCATTCAGGACTTTTGCGAGTACGCCGTCCGGACCAGGCCATTTAGTGGGCTGTATTTGACTCAAAATTTTCCTTACCGTGCCTGTTATGAAGGCCACCGTGCTAATTGTATTTCTTGAATTGACAAATGAGGTAAAGGTTTTCATCAAAAGCCGACTCACCGGTATACACGGACGTGAAGAAATCTGATTACAGGTTCGAATTGTCCGAATTATCAGACGACGTACTGCCGTGGCGATCTTGTAGACAGGAAATGCAGTCCCGAATTTTGCGGAATATTTTCAAGAATTTTTGACCGAAATTCTGCCCGTTCCCTCTTCAGCAGCTTTAAGCATACATTTCTCTGTTTCTTAAAGTCAGTAAAATTCCCTGGTTGTTGGCACCAAGCGGACTTTTTCCAGAGTTTCCTTTCAGTCTCAGGTTCCTCTTTATTTCTGACGTCACCCACTCTGGTCGGGAAGTGATCGGTTTCCTGTTCAGTAGGCAACAGTTCTCTACCATTTGCTGCATTACGTTCTCGAAGAAGAGCCAATCGCTTTCTGGGTCAGGTGCTTGGGCAGCATTCCAGTTCATCTTCTGTAGTAGATTTTTCATTCGAGAATAATCCCCTTTTCATTCATTTGTTTCCTCAGTAGTTCGAATTTCGGGTGCAGAAAAATGACTACACCCCAAGCATGAACGCAGTAGTCACTTCGGCCAAGGGGCGCGTGCGATTCAAATCCGAGAATGCAACTAACATTCCTAGTGATGATGACGTCCAAACAACTGGACTACTGTCCAGCTCTGAATCGAGTGTCCACTTTAACATGCTGGGTAAGGAACTCATTTGTGATCAGTTGAATAAATTTCTTTTCGAAGGAGTTTATTGATCGCGTGCAATGCATCAAAGTCCATTCGATATCTGGAAGGTTGAAATCACAAAGTAGCATTATGTGTTTGTCTTGACAAATTTCTTTTATCTCGGTTATGAGTGCATCTGTCCGCTGTCCCATATATGGAGGCTTGAATGGTTTGGCACTTTCAAGTAACGACTGTGTATTTTACAACCAATGTTCCTGCATAAGGAAGGCTGAGCTCTGGCGTAGTCGATGCCATCTCGTATAAATATCGCAATTCCCCCACCCCTTCGTTCTTTTTGATCCATTCGGAGAAGCTGAAATCCATCCAGCATCAGCGTCATTCATCTGCGCATTTAACCATGTTTCTGTTAGAGCTATCAAATCGGGTTGGAAATTGGTTACGGTGAGTTTTATTTCGTCTAATTTGTTGAATAAACTCTGTACATTTGTGTACATCATTTTTACATTATTCGGTTGTTTAGATCTCTGGATATTGTTTGTCTGTGTTTTCGACTGATAGTTACTACTGGATATTTACATGGCGTACAAAGTCCAATAATCGATTTTGAGTTTACTGAAGTTTGTTGGAAGTGATCGTCGGTGCTTTTACCGTCAGTGTCGCCGGATGATTCAGCAAAAAAGAACGTTTTATTTTTGCAATTTGGTTGTTTACTATTTTCAGATTCACTTCGACCTCGCTTTGACGTTTTCTTAGTTCCGCTACCAGCGTCCTCATTTTTATCCGTTCGAATGGGTGATAGTCCGACTGAAAAAAACACTCTATGATAGTTGTTTCGAAGCCTGGACTTTCGCGACAAGATAAGATCTGCTTGCTGTTCGTTTCCCAACACGAATTTTAGTAGTCTCGGCCGCACTTTCTCTGCGTTATTTCTAACTAAAGGTCCCACACGGAAGGTCAGCTGGATTTCGACGACCTCACCGGGTTCTTGCGTGTCATTAAGTAGGTTTTGGAATGGCAGCAGATCGTGTTTCACCCTCTCTTGTTGGGTGTCACCAGGAGCTTCAGGAACTCCTTGCACTACCACACAACGTGATCTATCGGAGAAAAAACTGGTAGTTGCATCCCGCCCTCTTTTGATGGCGGTAGATTGAGTTTCAGACACTGGAACTGCCTTTATGGCTGCATGCAGGTCTGTTGCTAAGTTGTTTACGTCCGTGATGCCCACCGTGACATCTTTATTTTTCTGCCTCACATGATTTCTTGCATTACAGTTTGATACACACGTGAAGGACAGGCTACGAGAAAACTTTTGTGGCATAGGCAAGTCCATACGATTACTTCCTACAGTTTTGGGGGTTTTCGATCGTTGTTTTAGTTTGGTGCAGACGGATTCTGTCTGATCCAGATTTACCATATTTATGGAAATGCGAGAACCAGTTCCATATCCGTCTGTCTTCTTTTTACTTCCCTCCATTTCGACTGAGTCGGAAGATCTGTCTAACGACTTCGTTCATTGTCCCTTGTTTCGCTGAACGTGACGTCTATAGCCTTTTCTCAGTTTTTTGAGATGCATGTGGTCCGGCTCATTGATCTTATTAAATCCTTTAGTATCGGATTCAGTGGGTTTAATTTTGTTATACTTGAGGTGTGCTGCTATTATGTCAACGAGGAGACCAACGTCTACATCCAGGGCGGGCGGTGAGGGGGAACTCAGGGATCTTTGGGAACGATCGGTTTTTCGATGGCAGCTGATCATGACATGGATTCGAAATGCAAGCCATAAAACGATCGGTTCCTCCATTTAGTGCCTTGTCGACTATCGGTTTTGTTTGCTTCCAGCTGTGCAGAGAGATGCGCGAGTCAGGAGCTCCATAATAAGTACGTACAGGAGTCCTGAATTGTCGCAGACCTGAAATGAGGCCGGCAAAAGAGTAAAGCTATAACAATCTATTAACCAGAACAGGATTCCGATGAGAATGACGGTACGCAAAAAGAGGCGGTTTGGTAAGTATACATAACGAAAGCCGAACTGTTAGTCAGAAAATAGCCTCGGGAAGAAGATTGGATTTCCTAAGGGGCGCGATATCTGAACTGGAAACGTCGATTTCTGATGAGAGAACGTGACGGGCAAAACCAGATTCAGAGTGAAATGTATGAGCGGACATGGCAGATTTGGAGAAAACCACCTAAATGCAAGAATTAGGTGACA
This sequence comes from Spirometra erinaceieuropaei, assembly GCA_902702965.1. Classification (NCBI taxonomy): domain Eukaryota; kingdom Metazoa; phylum Platyhelminthes; class Cestoda; order Diphyllobothriidea; family Diphyllobothriidae; genus Spirometra; species Spirometra erinaceieuropaei. Next base: position 41,701 of record CACRXP010000991.1, read on the forward strand.
TTCAAAGTACTAATAGCGATAGTAGTAGTGGCATACGACTCATGTCTAAATTTGCGACGGCTATTTTCAAAAGTTATAGAGAAAACTGTCCGAGAAGAATGCCGGAAGTAAAAAGGTAATCGGCTTACTTTTGAGACAGGAGATCTAATCTTCTAAAACGGACAGGCTATTTGAAGTACTAATAGTGACTGGTAGGTTTTTTAAAAATAACGTACTTAGAAGCAAGGAAGAAGGCGTTTAGAGTCAAGGGAAGTAGAAGGTAGGATAACCCAAGAAGAATTACCATTATCATGCGGACGAATGACATGGATCAGGTCTGAAATCCGGGAAGGTTCAAACTATCATTATTGTGGTAAAGGAGACATAAGCCGCCTTCTGTTTTTGCGACTTATTTGATTTTGAAGTTAGTTACCTGGGTCAGTTCGAGCAGGTATTTTGGATGTGTCTTATACAAGAACATTCTTGCGGAATATCTTCGGAAATTTTCAATCTCAGGACGACTGGGATTGCTATAGTAAAGAGTCAGAATGGAAAACACGTAATAAAGCTGTTATTTATTTTCAGGATGTTAAAAATAATGATAATTAAATCCACCAAGCTAGGCAGCTTCGGTCGTATTACAATTAGTTTGTAAATAGATCTAGGTTATTGGTGTAATTGAAGCCCCTGGTGGGGAACATCCGGCTACCTTGCAAAATCGCAGGCTGTAGTAGACAAAGGGAACCATATTAGTCATTTTAAGTTCTATTCCGAAAGAGCAGATAGATCTGGATAAATATGTTCCGGGCAACGCTTGACCGTAGATATAATGGGGAAATAAACACATTTGAGAGCATAAGTATAAATAAAGTTCCGAACGTTTTTAACTGCTGGAAAAATATCAATAATGAAGGCCACTCAGAAAATTTACCACTACACTACTGATTCAAGGTGTGCGGGCTGAGAGGGGATATGTATTAGATGTTAAATTGGCGGCAATCATGCGTATTCTGCTATTAAATCACCTCCCGCCAAATGGCCGAAGTTTAATAATTTGATAGATGTTAAGTATGGTGAGGAGACCTGTACATTTTAGGACTTCTTTAGAAACTTTTGGAGGTGGAAAAGGAGGTAGAGAGCCTAAATTGTGATAGAGATGTTGAAAAAATCCCTCTGCCATTTGCCCTAGAAGAGGAAGTCCAGGAGACGAGAATTCCAGAAAAACGTGTGCAAATAACGCTTTCTCAGCAGTACTAACCTCTGAGAAGGAAGATGATGTCGTTGCGAGTCTCTGCGTAACCAAGAAAAAGAAGACTGACGGGAATCTCAGAGAAACGTCCAAAGGCATCCCGAAAAGATAGAACGGGCCAGAAAGTTAGTATGGGGAAACGGAAAGTAAACACAGCGTGGACAACTACTGCACTGCTGACGGTCGCAAGTGACGAAGAAGCTTCGATAGTTCGGAACCGTGCTTCAGCAGTCCCATGAAAACTCGCCCCGAATTGAAGGGTGTTGTCACCCAGGATGGTCGAAAGGATGCCCCTGCATATAAGAATAAGCAATATTTTGCTGGGGGACTGGAACATTACCGTCATAACGGCCTTCAGAATAGGCCAAATAAAGGATTCAAAGGATAAGTCGAGCAAACCAAGATCGTTAACATTTGTTCTTCGGAATGAGAAATAGGCGTATATACTACTGAGCGGGAAGCCCGCAGTTCAAAACGCCGACCAAAAATTTTTTTCGTCAGCAAACTTCATCAGAGGGTCTGGATGAATGGAAAGGGCTCGAAATGGAACTCATCAGGAGATCTAGCCTTGGCGAGAGCAGTCTCAAAATACTGCCCGATTGTCATTTTTCTGAGGAAAGCTTACAACCCTTCCAATTTAGGCGTGATAATAGCTACTCCATCTCAACCAGCAGCGGACGGCCAGTGCTTGTATAGCGCGGCTTCGTTGGTCAAGATGATCTTTGCGAATGCGAATGCTCAAAGTCTCATTCCGGAGATTGACGACTTCAAGGCGTTATTTTCAGAAATAACCTTGATATCACTGGCGTAACAGAAACGTGTTTCAAAGCCGAAGTTGCGGATGCCAAGATTTCAATGCAGGGATATCAGCTCTCCCGCTGAGACCATCAGAACAGAAGGAATGGTGGGGTAGCCGCATATATGAGGTTAGGAATTTCAGCAGCTGAACAAGCGCTCATTATGCGCTTGAAATTGGGACTCGTATGGACACGAATATTGACGAGTAATTCCCAAAATCTAGAATTCCTGGCAAATCACATTCCACTAGACAAACCAACGAGTTACTCCTTCATTTGGTCAAGGAAGTAGCTTGTCACCAAGAGGTTCTTATTACTCGGCTTCTTAACGCAACTCAGACAGACGGAGCTAACCTAGCAGTTGACGGTGCACTTGGTTCCTTGAACTACAAGCTAGTGCACCTAACACTTGACCTCCCTCCTGCACGGAGTGCAAAGGCACCAATGAGATTTAGAGAGGGTCGGAAAGCCGGTTGTACGGACCTAATAATAAGTAAAAACTTCTCTAACATTGACGAAACGTATCCCAGTGTACCTCTCAGCCATACCGCGTTCCTACTGATTACTTACTCTATTCTCAGAGTCAGCAAAGTAATGGAATACTGACTTCCACGCTGTGAAGGAAAAATGGATGTACGTGAGCTACGGTCGTTTGTTTGTGTGGAATCCAGGGGACAACAGAGGACTGAAACAATTTCACTGGATCTGTTTCGATGTTGTCGTCCAATAAGGGTACCAAAAACAACTAGTCGTCCGGCATGGGTAAACAGAAACCTTAGCAGATAGTAAAGAAAAAATGAAACATCGAAGAACTTCAGGGTAGGCAGCCCACAAGGGCATCTCAGGAAATTTCCTCGTCAGCGAAATTCGCCGAGCATGGAAAGACTATGGATCCCGAATTATTCGGCATACCGAAGATGGTCTCAATAGTTTATTTCATTGTGTCAACAGTCGGCTAAAAAACAAGGACCAAGTTGCAGTACTTATGAATGACAATGGCGTAGGATTTGTTGGAAGTGGCAAGGAGGCTGAAAGCATGTGCCAATCAGCTGTTTCAGTATTCACTCAGGAGCCCGTGTATCAATTTCACGATCTCAACAGTCCTGTTGCAAACGCCGGCCAAGTGCTTGAGTCCGCTCACATCTCACCGACTGTCGAGGAAATAGAGTTGCAGAGACTTAAAGAAGCTAAGCCATAGGGTCTGGCAAAGCTCTTAAAAAGGTCGGCAAACGAAATTTCCAAACCACTGACGCATAATTTTCATTTACCATTTTAACTGGGGAGTCTGCCATCCGACTGAACGACAGCAAGTACCTGCCTGAAATATGAGAATCGGGCTTAAACCAGTGTCAAAAATCGTCGTCCTCCCATTTTTGCCTGCATTTGTTGTAAAGAAATGGAAATCATCCTTAAGAAATCAACATTGAATTTCCTGGAAGATAACCACCTAGTCTCAGGGCTCCAAAAAGACTTCACACAGAACCGCTCGTGCTTTTTCAGTTTGTTGCTTTCGACGGACCTGTGGACTCGTGTGCCGGGAAAAAATGGTTGGGTTGATCTCATCTACACTGACTTCAGGAGGTTTTCGTAGGCACTTCACGCAAGTTTCTAATTCACAAACTTCCTGAAATTGGAAGAAGAAACAAACTGCCCATATAGATCACACAGTTTCATATGGGGATACTCCAGTTGTATGTGCGAGGGCCTCGAAATTAGCCTCTAAGACCGCATTTTTTGGTGTTCCTCGCAGGTTAGTCGTTGGGCCATTACTCTTTCCGGCTTATACCAGCGACTATGTCGGAAACCTAGGCTGCAGAGCCTCCATGTTTTCGGATGATGTTAAGCTTTGGAAAGTCACCAGATCTGATGCAGATAGGCACAAACATGAAGATAGCCTTAACCGACTAAGTGACTGGTCCGTTTGTTAGCTGTTAGATTTCAACGTTGGTGTATGGTCCCAAGACTCCGCACCGCAAGCACCAACGAGCAACGGGATTGGTTCTGATAACTTCTTGATGGGCAATCCCTTTCCATTCTTGAGGAACAGAGGAACCTCGGTGTTCTAGTGACCACCTCACTCAAACCTTAGTTGCTGTGTTTAAAGGCAGCTTAAAGAACGGCAAAGGTGCTATTCGTGTTGAGACTAGCGTGATTAAGGCTAAATAAGCCTGAAACATTACTGTACCAATCTACCCATATTCTGTGTCTTCCCTCCCCTCTCATAACGAAGTGTTGAGTAAAACCTAACAGGCATTCGTTCGGATTCACTTGGAGTATGCCGTGCATACCTGACATCCCTATTTCAGAGAGGATTATCATCTACTGGAACGAGTACCGGCGAGGGTTACGAAGACGGGAAAGAATTTTGACTCACTGTCATAAGAAACCAGACTAGCTGAACTCTAGATTACAAGCAACCGTACGTTGGTCCCATTCAAGCCTTTTGAACTGTTGGAGCTCGTGGTTGTATCCTACAGCCCAACGACATCTCGGAACTGGCTAGACAAAACCGCCTGCGAGGTCATCTCTTTAAATTGCAGATAACGTTGGTTCTTATGGACGATCGACCAGGCTCTTTCTCGCAGAGTGCTGTTGGAGCAGGAATGGACTACCTGCGGCGGTGTTGCTTTCAGACGTTGTTGAGACATTTAGATGTGGACTTGGTACTCATTGGCTGGGAAACTATGTTTTCAGTCCAGTTAAGTTCATTTGAGGGAGACGTAGGTATTGTACCATTGCACTCCCTAGTTGTTACAAGGAGGGGCGGAATGCCAACAATTTGAAAACGGAAACTTTAAGCAGATACCAAAAAATAATCAAACCTGGACGGCTAAACGAATTATTTCAAGCGTTAATAAATTGACGCTACTAAATACACTGCAGATTAATCAGTATATGCATGATTGCGCTATAGAAAATTGGTACTATCTCAGCTGTCTGAAAGAGACGAAGTGAATGCCAGTATTTGCGTTCAGTGGATTTGAGACAATAAGTAGACTGAAAAACCCACGTTACTGAAATGTAGACATTGGTACCATAACAGTAATAAACTGTTAGAATGCAACGTTAAGACGACATCGGTCGGGTGACATTATGATGTGTAATGGTACATTGGTCTAGCTTGCGCTTAACAGCCTCGACGGATGTGGGTATGACGACATTTGCAGGCAGAGCATTTCAAACCTGAACCACTCTGTTGGGGAAGAAGGACCTCCGCGTGTCCAGCCTGGCGTCAGTCACACGTTTTTTGAATGGATAACCTCGAATATTCGTTGTGGTTGCTATCTCAAAGAAGTCTCCTGGTAAAAGAGAGCAGTCTTGACCGCGCATGATGCAAAATGTTTGTATCAGGTCGCCTCTAAGCTGTCTGTAACTCGGAGGCCGAGACTGGATAACCGTGTTTCGTGGAGTAGGTAACCCTGGCCACTAATGAGTTTAGGTGCTCACCTCTGAACTTCCTCAAGGATTCTGAGGTCTTTAGCGGTCCAGGATTTCGACGCTTGAATAGCGAACTGTAACCGTGCATATAATCAATATTGTATCGATGGCGGCAGTCTGCGCCCGACTCTCACATACGTTATACTTTCTCGATTAACTGCTATAAAAATTGATCCTATATTTTTTAGAATATGAATAGGGAGCCTAATTCCCTAAATAAAGCAACGTAAATAAGATCAACACAACATGTAAAGGATAACGTCTGTAGTAGGCTATCATTTGAGAAAGAGAACCCCACAAAGACGTTTTGTTTTTGGTTAAGTTAATGCGAATTAATAAAGTTGGTAATGGGATTGCGGATTACTAATGTTTTCATTTTTACCAAGAGTGACACTCTGTGGCACTTTATCGAGGGCTTTGATAAGACCGAAGTAAATAGCTACCGCAAATAGCGAGGCGGCTTAAGTTATAGGCAAATGCTAGTCCTACGACCTTCAGGTTCCGGTCCCAAAAAGAAAGAGGAGTTTGGCGCCAGTTGAGAGGGTATTGTAATCTGTATAGAATGACTGGAAAATAGGTTGGAACGAGTTAGCAGCCGGACGAAGAAACACGTCCGGCACCGTGCGGATGGGTATCCCGAGTGGGTGGAACAGTTTTCAGAGCACCTTGAGTGAGGGTGTAGCGACAGACGAATCAAGGGTAGTACACACCAGAGTAAGGAAACGCCGAGAAGAGGTCCTGGCGGAGGTGGCCCTGAACAGAACTGTTAACATCTCTCGAAACTCGTTCACACGCAGAAGAAGGGAGTACGTCAAGTATGGATATAGTGTAATAGAACGACATGATATTGAGAACGTATATAACAAACGTTAATGTATACGTGGAATGAGGAACAGCAAATAGGTTATCTGTCCGGATGGATAGGTGACCCTGACGTACTAGCTGAACAGCCGGTGGATATGCAGCGCTGTGGGCAACTGCAGGGAGGGGCCGAGGTGGGGGCCGACGTTGAGTGGGAGAGAGACGAGAGCGAGAGTGCGTTGCGGGAGTGGGGGTGTCGATGATAGTGAGAGGAAGGGACACCGGTCGTCTTCACCAGCACGCAGTTACACCATCTGCATCCCAGGTACGCGCCAAAAGTGTCGCAACATCCAAACAATCCTGTTCGTGTCACGGGGCGTTACAGGGCGCGTCTGTGTCAGCCTTGACGTTTGTCGACTAGCTTGGATAGCTGGGACTAGCCGAAAACCAGGTTGTCGCTTATACGCATATGCAGGTGCGAGCACAAGTCTCACCGTTGCAACAAGCGCCTGAGAGTAGATTCAGTAAAAACAACTGGCACGTCTTGTATGAACTATCTGGTAGGAAGTCATGTTGGAAAGAATTAAGAACTCGGTTGACTATGCAGAAATCAGTAACTGTGACCACAATTCATTTTGAAACAACCTGATGAAAGAAGGCGTTCCCTGAACGCCCGGTAAATTTTAGCATCGGAACGAGGGTCAGACTGAAATATTGGAATAGAAGTTTCCTAATAATCAGGCAAGAAACAATTATCTAGTAAGACTAAAAAATTGCTTAATAGAGGATGGGAATGTTTTGACTGTTTAACGTGACAGTTTGGAATTTTGTCTGTTACAGCTGAGTGTTGGTTATAGAGGTGGCTTATCTGTTTCTGAAAAGTCGCGGGGAAAATTAATAGCGGTGAGCAGTACATCGGATAAAGGGGAAACTGAATCAGTCAGGTCGATTTCAGATATTGAGTGGTTGGCAAAAAAGAAATTGGACAATCGTGTTCTGCCCGATTCCTTCATAAGGCAATCATTGCTACCATTATGCAAAGGATGAATGGATCGATGGGAATTAGCATACGATCTGAATTGGGGAACCTGTACAGCAGATCTGGAAGGACTTTCATCACTAAGAACTAAAGATCCCCCTTTGTCTATCTCGTCCGAGCCTCATTTATGAAGATAATTCAAATAATGCGACTGCGCTTAAGCGAACTGATAACGAGTCTGTGGTTGAATCCTGAAGCTATTTTTGCAAATTCGTGAATCGGTTTGAAGAAAAGTGTTGAATAGTGGGTGACACAGCGTTTGATTTAAACAATTTCCCTTGGACGGAATCGAGAGAGCCTTCAGACAAGCACTTTTACACGATATGAAATAGATCTGATCGTTATTTTTAAAAATACTATACCGATATAGACAGCTTGTAAATTTGCTAACTGGTTCGTTGTGCACATGACCAAAACGAAGGAACTCATTGCAGAAGGAGAAGTTGTGGTAAAAATAAAAGATGAACGCTTCTTCGGACTGGGCCATGGCACCGTCCATCCCAGTTTGGCACAGCCCTTAAGATAAGGACATATGCAGTAGGGCTTGGGTTCCAATTAGGGATGAAGCTATGCATTATGCAAATTCCGACACGATACTAGAATCGATAGAACGAATATCTGAATAGTCAATATAAGCAATTTACTCTGTTGATAAAAGACAACTGATAAGTTGCATAAGGGACAGAAATCATAGCAGGCAGAACGTGGGTTGGTAGTTCAGTATCTATAGAGTTGGACCTCTTTTTACCGACAAAAACAGATACGCCTAATTGAAATGTCCTTCGACTCTGCTCATAGTTTTCCCCGATTGACTAGAAACCGTTGATAGATCCTGGGTTTTCAGCCCGGTCTTCTGTCTCGATACAGCTGTTTAAAATAAAAGACCATCCGGCCTCAGAACCACTTGGGGTCACAGAGCTACGGCAGTTAGTCCTCTATCGTAAGTTGAAATTTTTCTGGAATGTAGGCCTCAGCATAGACGTGAACGCGTTTGAGACCTACTTAAGTTCTCTTCTCCTGATTTATGATAATACTTTCCAAGTGCATAGTTGTTTTTCCGAAATAGAATTGTTGATTAATAAAAGTCCTCTCAGAAGCCATACAGTCTAAGATGTTTACAACCTGTGGGAGCACTAGCAAAAGAGTATGTTTCAATGAACAAAAGTAGAGAGGTTGCTTGGAGTTAAAATACTTCACACTTTCCAGTACTTAGTTCAAAGGAGTGTACCCTTCATCAAAAGGATGACAAGAATGTTCCTCCTGAAATCATGACTGAGAAGAACGTTTTTATATAGGTAGTCAACAAAATATTTAGTTCTTTCTCTTACTTCCTAAGGGGTTCTCTATTCTATATGAAATAGTCGAAATAATATTCTTTGGAAAACCCAGGACCCCTTAATTTGCACTTATATTCCACGGTTTGATAATAACTTACAAGTGCGATTTGTGTTTCTACTAGGAGAAATATTCGCTAGCTTCCAAACTTTTTACTCATTATATAAATGCAGTGCGTTCGCCCAGAGTAAAAATCAGGAACGAATTATTTGATTAACCTTTAACATGACTGCAAATTTTAATCCAGTCTTTTGCTGTGGCGGTAAGATCCCGTTTCCCTTCTAGTCGGTTTTTGGGTTTGGTATTCTTTTAAGGTAGTTGATAGACGCATCCAACTTATGTAAACTTAGAAAATTTACTTCAGATTCACTTGCAATGCGTACCCATCCAAAGAAACGACAAAAAACGTATTTTAGACAGTGATGAGAGGGAAACAATTTGATAATGGATGGTTTTGGTTAGTGAATGTCAACAGATGTAACCGATAATGTGGGAAATACTTCCGAATATTCGATGGTTCTACTGCTCGCATCAAACGGTACTCACTTTTCTGATTTCATTTTGATTCCCACCACCGCGTTCTACCCCTCAAAGTACACCTTCTGCTGACTGCGATACTTAGTGGTCAAAATTTAACTAACCACACGTATTCATTTGCGACCGCTTACAATTGCAACTCCTTGGCATTTAAATAACCCCTTCCGCCCAGTAGCACAAGTTCACATTTGGCCTGTTGTTCGCGCTCCGTGCCTGTACATACTGCCTACCGACGCTCCATTTGCTACCAGTTTTTTTCTACAGAATGAGTAAAATGCTGAATATTAAGAGTCACTCAGTTCATGCAGAGGTTCGGGTAATGAATTCTACATTCTGATCCTAGACAAACTCCTCTAAGTTTAAATAAGTGACAAAAAGCGCAAACCTTGAACTATACCTCTTTGTTAGGCTACGCTTCTGTTCTATCATGCGTGATTACGTGTGCATTGGATGGGGGGAGGAGTACGATTCTAAGTGGCTAATGAATCTCTTCATTTCTCCTCGGATTTTCCGCGCAAGTTGAAAACTTTCGGCTTCACCATCTATGTTGTGTCAATCGCTGGTGCACAGCAGACACATGGGAATGGGCGTAATTGACGCTACTTGCAACATTACCAGCAATACCGATGAGTTTTCAACATCGGAGTCTGGGATGACTGGAAGTCAGGGCCCGCCAGTAGGTCTTCCTGCGGGTTGCTACCTGTCGCGTTTGCACATATCGGATAGTGGAAAGACCCTCAGCAAATACTGGCCGCACAATAAGCAAACTACCGGGTCTGATGAATAGGCAGCAGTAAACCATGCGAATGCGAGTGTGCACTGACTTGGAAAGTGAGTTAGCAACAAAACAGTCACAAGCCGTATCGATACTACGACATAGCACACTTTCCCGCTATCTGAGAAAGCCTCACCAACGGCCATGAAACTTAAGCCGATCTGTTTGAAAGGCGGGTGAGGATGTCCATTTTCGCATCCAGGTAATAATAAAACCATCGTTCTATCAAGGCACCCCACTCAACCGTTGTCCGCCTGGCCACAGGCTAGCCGAACTCTGAAATGCTGGAGGGGTAAAGTCTGTATGGTTTAGCTGAGCCTGTTGGGCGACGATGACGGCGGGTAGAGCGATTTCCTGTCCAAGAATAGTAAGTTAGAAGTAGTATTTATACTTACTGAAAGAAAAAATCACAAAACATCAAATCTGCAGACACCTGACAAGACTTCCTTCAAACGGAGGTAAAAGTATTACCTCCAGGTTCGGATATGTTTGACCTCTCCTCATACCGATAGTCCATAAACACAATACTTTCTAAGGTCATCGTAAAGTCCTCAGCGAATCAACGATTGAATACAGACATGCACACATGTTGAACTTTACGCCAGATCTAGGTGTTGGGGCAAATTCGCCTTTCTGGGATGTCTCTGAGGTGCATATTTCTCACATGTCGCTGCATATTGGAGGAGATGCTAAAGGAGCGTTGGCAGTGCGGGCAGTGGTAGGGCTGTTCTCCCGTGTGCGTTCGAAGATGTCGATTGAGGTTGGCTGCTCGCGGAAAAATCTTGCCACAGACAGGACATTTATACTGGTTGCATCTTGCGGACTCCGTCTGTCCTGCGGTTGGCTGACACCTCAGAGGAGAAAACCCACGCGGGCGGCGTTCGGTTGGGCTGCCTTGGTCTTCACCAACCTCCAACGTTGTCGATGGAGTCTGAGTAGAAGAGCAACTCTGATGGGCGGCAGCGTAATGGCGGCGCGAGTGTAGCTGAGTGCCCCTGCTTTGTCTAAGCACGGATTTGACTTGATTGCACCTTTCCTCCAACAGGACAGTGGGGATTGCGGCATTCTTCAGCTCGCTGTGAAGCCCACCAATAGGAGTTTGGTACGCATTTGATTTCGCCTCCGATGCAAGGCCTGCTTGCATGCTGTAGAATAGTATTGGAGGGCAAGAATAGAAACAGATACGAGTCTGAATGGGTGGACGAAATCCAAGCCAAGCGCTGATGCTACTTTGAAGACTAACTCTTTGTTTAGCGTTACTTTCATCCTGGTTGTCCCGCTACTTTTGGCATTCCTCAAACCCTTTATAGGAGGCAGAATCCTCTTGATTTTTAAGGTTTTATGGAATCCTTCGAAATTTTTCGGCAGTGACAACATAATTTTCGAAGTTAATTGACTGAGTCATTTCTAAATTCGCAAATGCGACTAATGTCCTGCAATGCTCAGTAGTGTCTTTTGCAAAGAGTAGTCTCAGTAGGAAGCAATAGCTCGTCTGCCACAGTTGGCAAAGCCATTGCAGTCACACGATCCGGCAATATTCTTAAGCCTACGTCTTCACTAGGATAGTTTGTGGATGAATGAATAAACTAGAATTGGCAGATCTTTTGTTGTCGATCGAAGTATGGGCCATTACGGTCACCCTATATCTGTACAGCTTCGAGTTACATACAGTAGGTGGGCTAACTCATGAAATGTCAATTGAAATTCCGAAATGCGTTTTCGTTTCGATGAGACTGATTAAGTAGGGTTGTAAAAGTAGTCAGTCTGCAACATAAATTTATAATATTTCAGTTACCCCAGGATGTCGGCTTTCGAGTGAACTTCCTTCCGGCTGCATGAAAAACAACCCTCTGTAAAAAAGGACTACTTAAGTAGCAGGAATTTTTCTCATTGATTTTCGATGCCCATAAATGTTCACTTATATTTCATGAAAAACATGCATAAAATATTCATTCTTTTGTTGATTCGGTAGACGATTACGTCTTCTTCTAATTTTATACCCAAAGGAGAGACATAATTCGGTTTTTAAAAAGTTTTCTAATTCCTTAATAATTTTGAATCCGCTCTACCGTCACACTTGGATTCCGGGTTTCGAAACTATATTTTCTGCCTACGGAAAACCGCACATTTCTCTACGGTAATAAAGGGAGACCATATAGGGTTCATTAAATTAAGCAGTGGGTTTGGTCCATTTTGTTAACTTTACAAGCCACATTGGTAAATGCAGAGATAGGACGATTCATGAATGGCCCTTCACGGTATTTAAAAGTCCCACAATTAGAAACTTTTTAAAACCGAATTTTCTCCCTCCTTCGAGTATAAAATTAAAAGAAGATGAAGACATAATCATCTACCGAATGAGAAAAAGAACGAATATTTTTATGCATGTTTCTCATGAAATATAATTGAACATTTAGGGGCATCGAAAATAAATGAGAAAAATTCCTGCTATTTAAGTAGTCATTTTTTACAGAGTGTTGTTTTTCATGCAGCCGGAAAGAAGTTTACTCGAAAGCCGACATCCTGAGGTAACTGAAATATTATAAAGTTATGTTGCAGGATGACTAGTTTTAGAACCCTACTTAGTTAGTCTTTTCGAAACGAAAACGCATTTTGGAATTTTGGTTGACATTTCATGAGTTAGCCCACCTACTGTATATGTCCTGCTGCAGGTCCAAAGTTTTACTGTGCGGGATGATGTGCTACCTATTATAAGTCCGAGGAAGTCAGAGACAGGTTAATATTTAGTTTGTTATCTGCGGACAGACCCGAACATTGTTGCCTACTGTGGTAATGGAACCTTTTTGATTTTTACCAGGTTCATTTTATCACGCTAACGACGACCCAATAGAGAGATGACCAACCGGCTTACTGTCTTGGAGAGATTATGCGAGATAAGGAGAGTAGTGGAGTTCCTATTAAGGATATTATTAAAGAGGAGGCCTCTCAGACGGTTCACTAAAAATTGGCTGTTGACCTGTCAACTGCATCTGGACCACTTTGTACGTTGGGAGGGGTCGGAATCTTTGGTCGCGCAAAGTGGTCGCGAAAGCGTGAACTTATTCAGACAATACTTTTATCAACAAAAAGCCCATTGCGTTAGAAAATTATGCAACACTTGTTTTTGGTGTTTTAACTAGTGAGAATATGGAATAAACTTGCATAAATATCGCCTTCGGACGAACCGAAAAGTCTTCTGGCTGTGTGGATATCGTATTTCCAACCGCTGCCACTCGCACAGTAACTTCAGTTTGATAATTAGAGACGAGTTTGACAGCCCCATCTACGGTTTGCTCAAGTGAATATTGTCAACCCAAGGTGAGGTAGCACTGTCTGATATCTTGACCGATTCTGTCATCGGAAAGATTCGCTTTGAGGCCGAAACGCAACGGGTACAAAACCATGTTTGGGTATGGGGAGGAAGAGCTAGACAAAACTTTTCAGGAGCTCGGCTGATACACCATACTTTGGGCGGAGTGAAAACGTTATACGGACAGAAACGGCGCGAAACCAATGACAAGGAGAATGAAGAAAGCTCACTCCGAGTAAATCCATCCCCGTTCGTCCCATCGGGAATGGGGATGACTGTTGGTTGATCTCTGCTGCCAGGCTGGGGGCCGCGTCTGTCCGGGCCTGTCCTTACTGAGCCCAAATACCGGTGAACAGCCAGTGGGCATAAAAGTTGGTGAGTTGTCCTCAGTAGAGTTGCCACCTCTGATTTCCCCTGCGCTGGCCAGTAACGACTTGTCAGTGCGCCAGGAGGTGGCAGGTGGAGCCAGGTGCCCAGACTGGTGACAGCATCTGTGCTGACGTCTGTGGCGACAGAGGTTGCTGAATTGGGTGTAGGCCTTATGGCAGACCTGATAAAGTTTATTGAAATGGAGAGAACATAAAAAAAACAGGAAAACCTTCTAAGATCCCTCCCCTCCCCACCCACAGAAGCGCATTTTCTCCTGCCTACACATGTGAATAGAGCATGCGGTTTAAAGGAAGCTAATGGCTTCATTTGCTCTCCCCCATATAAGGCGTGTGCCGCAGTGATCAGTATTAGGAGCCGGATTTGCTTTACTTTATTTTTCAAGAATTTTTCCACGTCCTATTATTTGCTAAGGAAGTATGCATTTCAAATGAAAGGGATTTTAACGTTCGCCGACAGATTTGCTGTGAACGAAACGACTGGGACAAACGACTGTAACAAAATATTAGCGGAAAACCAACCAGTTCATCCGTTCTACAGTCTCCACATATATTAAGCTGTTCAAAATGAAATCGCATTTCTAAGGCGCTGAATTAATTTTACGAATACGAATTCCCGCTATGGTGGGTAGAGGGTTGGTGGCATCAAGATGGGAACTATTGACGATGCGGTACATCATCCACGTATCTGATCGTAATACCTATGCCGGGCAATTGCTATATTGCTGCCCTTTCTAATTTCCGCGGAAATAAATGTGCAGACGTGAAGTTAACCCTTTCTATGCAGGACCCGAAAACTGGCATGAATAGTTGAGATGAAAACCATCAGCTACTGCGGAACCAAGTCAAATCAAATCAATGCATTTGGAGCAAATGATAGAAGGCCTTAAAAACCCCATCTAAAAAAGTACAAGGCCATGTGAAGGGCAGTTAAGTTGCAAAGATTTATAGGTAATTTCAGCACTCGAAATGCGTAAGACTGATAGTGAAACAGGAGTATTAGAAAGCTGCTGAAGTCGCTAAGTAACAGCGAACGACACACTGCATTTGCACGCGATAAGTTCAACAGCATCGAAGTTAACCTAAGCAAAATGGATTAGTGAAATCATGGTAGTAGCATCGCGAAATATCCTCAGCCAGTCAACTGACAGTTATAGTTAATGATTCGCCATACTGACTGCACGGGTACTAGCTAAAAGTCCAGACAAGCGTGTAAGGCGCACCTGAGAGGATTCGGCAGTGATCCCCATGTGTTAGTTGGCATATTCCGCAGTTTTTAAACGTTGTCCTTTTTAATCTCCTCGGCAAGTGAAAAAACATACTCCAGAAAGCACAAGCGAAACGCCGAACACGCGCATCAGTGCTATACAGGGGGGCAACCTCGGCCCAACGCGTGTCTGGGATTTTTGACCAGCGCCTGTACCGTCCGTATGGTGAACCATTCAATTGCCTTATTGTCCGCCGTTGTCTTTATTGCTTTATCGTCTGTCGTTAGGTTGCCATAAAATTCACTGGTATGTAGCGCACTACGCAAGTAGATAACGAGGGTGTGCTGGAGGCCTATTTACGAGGGTTGCGCTGTTACCTCCCAATTCAGGTTTTAGGTAATTGTGAAATGTGAAAGAAACTGTACTTCCAAGGCCTATCCACAAATAATGTGCGGAGAGCAGCACGCCGGCAAGTAAACGGACAAGAGGCAGTTAGCTTCAATAGCAAAAACGCACTTACGAGACGAGTGGCGACTTCGTAATTCGTGGGGCGTAAGTACGGGAATTGTTATTTCCAAACTGATCAGCAGAAGGCCGAAAAATACCGAGGTTCCATCAGAAATGGATTAAAAAGACAACCGCATTTGACGCTATTTACGACAAATAGACCCCTATCATTTCGATGACATGTACTGACGAACATAAACGATTTTCGCGAAATGAGACGGCAATTACAGTGAAGGGAAACTATGCACCGTCGGAAACAGCGGCTTAGGCCTAGGTCACCCAACATGATGGAGATCTTCGACATCTGTAGGCTCCTCTTTAAGAGAAGAACTGCTCACTTAGCCTAATCGCAGAAGCGGATTTCTGTTTTCAAACTAAAGAGCCACTACAACGGGTAAAGAACTGTTCTACACTATATAAACAGTCTTATAACTTTTCTGTTTTCTCACCCGTCCTTTCATTTGCTCCATTTCCTCTTATCTATCTTGCTTAAATTTGTTGCACTGTGTGTAGTGCTACACACGAGGTGGGGTGAGGTCGTGTGTGGCACCTGCGGTCAGGCTGTTCAACTTTGTTAGTCATTGCATCCACTTTCATCCAAGGGCGTTTCGACAGGCTCGAACAGTCGACCAGTGCATGAGAGAGGGAAGGGAGAGAGAGAGAGAAAGATCGACGGTAGGGAATCCATCCCAACGACCGATCAGCGCATTTTTGCTACAATAAGTCCGACGCGCTTGAATTTTTCCTGGCGTGCTAAAAGTCGTAGCTTGGGAGTTTGCCACCGAAAGAGTTTTGTGCGTCCTCCTCAGGACTGAGGCTGTGATGACTCTGTCGTAAGGTGGCCTTCGCGACACCCCTGTTTATGTGTGATCCAATTCGCCCCTACGGAAGCCTAGTGCACGTTGTGGGAATCAGGTAGACTGTGGCAGGCGTAGACGGGCTGTTCAGCTTTGTCAAGCACTCCGGTCGACTTGATAATGCTTTAGCATCACATCAAGGTAACCTGGGGAAGGAGGGAGTGCGGTAGACACGGCGCAAGTCTGTCCCATTGTAAATAAATTCATGCTCATCTTTTTGTACAGCCGCAGACGTCATCGCTCGCGACGTTCGGACTGTTGATAGAGTGTGTGCATACACACCCGGCCGCCATGTGTAATAGATTAGTTGATTTCGACTTCCCCTTTCGTTTCGTTTCCTAACTCTTGCGTTGGTAGCCTGATACTCGGGCACCCTCGGCATTTTATTTTGAAGTTTTGCCAGTACTGCTTACAAAAGCGCCGACTGATGTTTACAACAATTTTGAAATACTCCCTGCAAATCTCCTTCCAGGAAATTATGCAGCTGAACAAACCCACACGTTTACACTTTTAAGGGGTTGATGCTTTCAGAAAATACTATATGCCTGGATATTGGGTTATAAGCTAATCGAGGTAACCCATTCTATCGGCGTGAAAAAGACTACCCTGGGTCCACTGAAATTTGGCTTTTTCGAGGAAGTTTTGAATATTTTGTTTTGAGTACATTTCTATGCTTTGGGCTTCAGTTTTTTTAAAGCTGGCAGTTGGCCACTTGCAAATTCGGCACACAATGATTCAAAGTCCTCTGATAGGCAAATCCTCGGGGTAAAAGTGTTTATCTTTATCAACTAACGTCCGCCTGTAGGTTTACTTACGAGGCATTTAAATGGTTTATATGAGGCATGGGTATGTGTGTGTTGTTTGAGTCCTGACTTGGAAGAAAAGACCTTTGAGCACTGATCGCAGGCACTTTGTCTCAGATAGTTATGCTGTAGCAGAGGAGAAGACATGCTGCTGTCGAAGAGCTCACGCATGACCTGAGATCCATATCGTGCAGGTGGAAAGGAGTCCGCTTGGGGACCTGTTCGTCCTGACGGAAGCTGACTGAAACGTGCAAAAACCTTTTTTCTTTATGTGGTTAATCAGTGGAGTAATCCCCGCCAAATTTGAGAGTTAACGAAAAAATAAATGCAAATTTAGGCAATGAAAATTCCCGGTGAATGAATCACACACATCCAAGGACAAGCGGTTACCGGCCATGAGTGCGAAAAATTGAGGAAAAGTGTCTACATTTGGATTAAGAACACTTTTTATTAACATTTATTCCAATCGGAAAATTGGCATACCTGCAAGTAACATAGTCCGTAAACGCCATGTATACAGATGTGTTTAAAATACAATATAATTTATTCGGGTACGTTTTGCACAGTTTTGCCGAACAAGCCAGAATTTCCTAAAATTGGCCGATGTCCGTAAGAAAAGGTAGGTCCGGTAGATTTCAGAATTAATTGTTGGCCACGGATTAAAATTAAAAGAGCAACACACAGGAATAGGACCTTCGCCTTATTCCGAGGACTATGCGATGATTTCAGGAGGATCAGGGCTAGGGCTAAGGCTGCCGTGGGGCTTATGTTTGGCGTGAGGGTGGAGGTGGAGTTAAATTTAAGGTCAGAGTAAAGGTTTGGGTTGCGGTTGGCGTTAGGATTAGAACACAGAAATGTTTACTCCTAATGGACTTTACGCAAGGACACTTGTATTGCCGGCGGGTGAAGGGGGTTGCTATTCCCGCGTCTCCTCATTAAATCCTAGACGTCTCATAGTTGACTGAAGGAAAAACGAATGGGACCTCACTAGTCCAAATATTACGGAAAAGTAAATACACGTATTTCGTTGATTTCCAGCTTCCGTATTATACATCTGCGAGTAGTCTGCTTCATATGTTGGTTTCTTACCGTTTGCTGTGCGGCTTTTGGTATTTCTCTGGCTTCGGAGTTAACACTGCCGTGGAGAGGATAAAAACAACGTTTCTATTCTTTTTATGTTTATTTTTGAGGAGCTAGTGGGTATTTTTTAAGGCTCTACCTCTTCCTGTACGGTATAAGTGGATAAACTGGACCAAATTACAATAAATGGAAAACTGCTCTGTAAATTTGACATAGCACTGTGTGTTTACACTTTATAGTAACTTTCAAACGTCAAGCATTGATCTTTAATCCCGTCTAGTCTATGGAAAGGCATTCATTTCATTCCATATGGTCTTTTACATTCTTCTACTGTAAGTGTTGTACCAATAGTTAATATTGCCCCAATGCTACCGCCAATACAAATAATAATGGTTCTATTGGTATGGTCAGATAGATGGGTTAACGCTGCATGAGGGACCAAGTATTAACCTGACTTACTGGAGAGTGGATTCTCAACATGAGGAGCTCGGCGACATACGCACGTTCTCAAGCCCTAACGTCATATTCTACCGGTTTTCGCAGCTCATCCTGTACCTGTCTCTGTGCTGATGGAGTTTTCTAAAGGGACTTCTTTACAAGGATTGTCCTAGATCATCAGTACGCACACCTCGCCTTAGTTTAACCTTGTCTGAAACCTTAATTCTAAAAAAAGGCTCAAACTGTAGGACGCAGACAGCAGGGGTTCAGCTAATCGATGCATGAAATCGCTTCTCCTATAAATGCCAAACATCTGTACAAGCCCGCAGGAATGACTTCGGACCATGTGTAGTGTTTCGATGATACGTACTCTTTATCACCTGACGAAGTAGTGGGTCGTACTGCTGATCGGAGTACATATTGAAGAGATTTTGTTTGTGGGGTTTTGCCCACAAACAACACGTAAATGCTCGCTACATAATTAGGCTTACACCATGTATGGTGTAAGGAGTGTGTTTGAGAACAGGGAACAGGAATGCCTTTATTTGTCTTTACTCGGGTACTTAACTGATAGTCGAGAAATTTGGATACGCCGTTTCAAAGAGCACGGTTTGTTTTTTAACTAATTTAAAACTATACGTCTCTTTTTCGCTAGCATTCTTTGTCCAAATTACGACAGAACGAGAAGGTAAATGATCTAAGCATTAGGCCGTTAAAAGTTGTGTAAGGTTCGACCACCCGTAACAGGTAAAGTGGTCACTGTATGAGCTAGTGGTTTGTTGTTGGGATGGAGAGAGTGGACCAGTTAAATGACTGAGAATTCACTTGAAGAGACTTACCGAGACCATTTGGCCGAGGTGAGCATATTCTTTGTCTGATTCCTTACGGCCTGATTAATAATTTCTATCCTCTGCTGGATCCATAGGAGTAACCTAGGGCTGCTCAGAAGGACCCAAGGTGGTGGCACGAGGAAGGTTGGCATAATTCGTGGGAAAAAAATAATGGTACGAGGATCTCCCGGAGCAACCGCCTGAATCGTGGAATTCATCTTTAGAAGCCTGCCGTAACTGGTGGATCACAGGAACCCAAGCTAAGGGTACAATTTATCGCGCGGATCTTATCCAATAGGGCAGCCAAAAGTCCCTCCCCCAAGACCTTTATTTTCGCACGCGCTGATCGTCCGCGTTCGTTCTTTTATTTGATTGGCCGGTGCTTGCGCGTGCGTGCTGAAACAAAGAAGTTAACCAATGACGGGCGGATGGGATGCGCTTGGATAAGGACTTGAACATCCCAACTATCTGACTTAGTTGGAAAACCGGAGTGAAGAGCAATGTGACTTCCGGCATCTAAGGGTGCTTAAAGTGCCATTTTGACAGCCAAACCCATTCGCTTTCTTGCTGCTAACAGTTTTAGAAAGATTCCTTGTTTGATTCTAGGCCGTCGCTTGGCTTCTGTCACTCCAACCTTCATGGTACAAGTCATGACTGGAGTAGACCACTGCCGACATTCAACAACGGGTCTTCTAGGTTGGACCATCGAAACTGGGTGGCTACGTGGACAGGCAGTATGATATTGTGGAGGTTTAAAAATAACGAAATAAACAGGTCTCCAGAGGATGCTAATTTACTTCACGATCGTTTAATTTAGGGTTTGTTTAGGGGATCGTAACTAAAAACTCCCTTAGCAACACGAATATTTGACAAGTAGTAAGAGAAATCATGTAGTAGTTAAACGTGACCAAAGCGGTGCCGGATGACATCGGAGTAAAAAGTTTCGAAAATGTTCATGTATGTTGGAGAGCCGACGAGGACTTTGCTGCGCTTCTGTCCGGACATAGAGTGAAGAAGACATGGACAATCCGCCAAGTTCACACGCCAAATTCACAACTGATTGCGAGCAGATTAACTTTATGATAGACATAGGAGATGTGCTGAATATGATGAACTTTCCCAGCAGATTACAAAACTCCACCGCCAATTCACCCTCACTTCCGCTGTAGCGGGATTGACCATGGCCCGTACATCAAATTTGGAAAAAGTGGACTCTGTTCAGGGAACAGGTGTTTAATTGAACGAAAGCACTTTAGTTAGATCTGCATACTTACATGGATAAGCATTTAATACAATAAGAATCAAACGCTTGGTCAGGGTTCACGCCTCCATGAGAGCCCAAAAGACGTGGAGTTTAGTCTACCTCTCTGGCAGCATGTAAGTCTCCTCCACCCATACTTGTTGTCCTGGGCAATTTCTGGATCAGGGTTAATCAGGCTAGTTAGTTCTGATCTGCCGAAAGAAAATCATTTGTCCACCGATGTACTCCATGAGCAGGGTTAGAAGGTCCATGTCGCATATTCCCAGACAGAGCATACAGCCAAGTCTATTGTCTTTTTGAATCTTCTTTTAAAAGAAAATGTTTGTATACCACTTTGCCCATTGTCCAAACTGGCTCCATCGCATATGCCTTTGCAAGGTTTGGGCAAAAAGTACCTTTCAGGGGGAGGAATGTTCACTAGAACAGATTTGTAGTGTTGTCGACGATTCTAAGAGCTGGGCCGACCCTTCATTTCCAAGGCGTTTAATGTACATAATCGAACAGCAATTCAAGCAAGCTGTCAAGATAGCTGGCATTGGAGCCATCTAGTTTCTTTCGCTGCTTCGACCTTTCAGGAGATGCCTGACGGGTTCGAAAACTGTCCGGTTTGTGGCTCGTCACCTCAACGGCGGGTAGCTGGGTGTCCGTAGGGGTCGTCTGGTGTGAGGACTCATCTTCCTTCCCACTGGATGTGTTTGTTTCTAGACTGCTTTTACTTCATTTTCTCAAGTTGACTGCGACTTCCTTTTCATGGTCCGGGTTGGGTAATGAGTCAGAGCTCTACAGGCAGGTGGAAGATTACTGCGCCTGTTGACGGTATCAGCATCTTGGAATAACGCCTATAAAGAGAATTGTTCTATCTTTGAGCTTCTCCGTTCTATCATGGCCATCTCTCAAAGGTCAAAAGTATGGTCGGTGACTATCATGTGCATTGTGAGTTGAAAGCTGGGATCCAACCGGTCGGACATGGGAATGCCAACCCCCCCCTCCCCCCCTCCCCCCCCCGGTACTATAGGTGGCCTCACGCTTAATTCCAGGGGCTATTCCTATTCTCGTGTCCTAACGTTACTCCTAACCCTAGCAATAGTTTTCGCAAGCATAAGCCTAGTCACAATCATAATCGTAACCCTCTAACGCATTGACTCTAACTCTAGTCCCTAGCAATCTAGGACGAGGTCGCCTGTAATACGGGGTGCACGTTCACCTGCCCAACCATCTCGTCCACAAGTTGTAAATGTGTGCTGGCGTAGATGGGCGCGCAATCCTCACCTTGTCTCATCCGCGTAGTTTCAGTCCCCATCATTAGAGCATATTTTTGTTGACTACTACCGGAGCTTCGGTAAGCGGCAAGCTAGGGTTGCTGGGGAACATTCGGTCAGAAAGTGAAGACGACCAAACATCCATATCGCCAAACTATGAGTAGGAATGCCTGAACAGGATGTTTGCCCTGTGTCGTAAAAACGTGTCGTGATGACGAAGGAAGCGTTTACGGCTTAAGCAGCCCAGAGCCTCTCTCGGTACTTGGTGAGCAAGTATTTTGTCCTCTGAAAGACCGCTTAGACAAACAGGTTTAATTGAGGGAGCCCACTCGGAGTGCATTTTCCGTGTTCACACATCTGCGCGCCAAAAGCCCAGTGGGTTTTAAGATAAGGCAGCAGGAGCTGGGGGAGGTGTTCAGAAGACTTTAAGGACTTGTCTTTGCCGTCGCAAGTCTCAGCTGAAAGCTCTTTCGCAGCTCGCACCAGTAGGTATTGTGTAATGGAGCTGACGGCTGGAAAGACATCATCTAGGAGCAGCTTGGATTGATTTTGCATTCAGGAAAAATGACTAGCGTAAGTTACCGTTAGTGAACATCCGACTAAAATTTATTTCGCCAAGCCATACACGGTAGTGCCACGTAGTGAGACGACAAGTTGGAAGGGGATGTTCGCCTTGGGCATCTTCGACAGACCGTAAAAACGCGCCGTGGCATTGTCAGTGATTTTCACAGAAAACCAATTTTCGAGTGTGACTAAGTAACTGAATCTGAGCTCTGCCAGGTTTTAGTACGTTTGGGCGGACGTGTTTCTCATCTCACTGGTCCGATCAAGTTTGAAAACTGTCCAGTCCTCGAGTACTTCCTAAGTTTTACTTTGATAGTCAAATCTCTTCACCACTGTGCGCTATCTATGTCATCGGGGAAGATGATTATGCCTTTAGTCGCCTTTAAAGATTTACCTGAATGTTCTTACAATTCTGATTATCATGAACCATAATGTCGTGTTGCTTCTCGCACGGTAGCAGGCTAACACTTATTTAAAAATCGTCCCAAATCACAATCTAAGTATTGTGCGGTTTTGGATTTAAAGCTTAATTTGTGCGTTCAGTCACGTTGTCGACTTTGGGGTTTCTACTTGTTACGCAGTAATTTTTTAAAAAGCCAAATTTTCTCAAAATTTAATACTCGAAAGTAGGGGTCGTGCAGTTTTGAAACTGTTTAACAATTAGCGTGAATTTTAAAGGGACGCGCACACATTTTGCCGTGTCCCCTGAAGAGGTCTCTCGGTAAGCTTAACACTCTGCAGTTCTACGTGACTCAGAGCGTTGAATTTGTAGGAAGGTATTAGAGGGTACGAGTACGCGTGCGGGCATTCCAAAATTTCCCAAAATTGGAACGACAGGGATGGCCATTTCTGGCTTACTAGCCGTCGCCAGGCATGTTTGCTGCACGTGAGCCCCCA
Organism: Spirometra erinaceieuropaei; assembly: GCA_902702965.1. NCBI lineage: Eukaryota > Metazoa > Platyhelminthes > Cestoda > Diphyllobothriidea > Diphyllobothriidae > Spirometra > Spirometra erinaceieuropaei. Next base: position 65,051 of record CACRXP010000991.1, read on the forward strand.
AAACCTGCGTTGTCTGTTCATCGAGTGTTACTAAATCCAACGCTCTACACAGAGACCCAAGACACAACTGGGCGACCATGATCCGTAGATCGATCGGTTGATGCACTTCCAGCATAAACGCTTGCGGCCAGTAACTATATAGTCCAAACTACCCTCCTCTTAAGAATCAGAGTAAAAGGAAGCTTTTTTTCAAAAACGAGCTCATTAAATGGCTTTTGTTCAGCTATCTGGGAAGTCATTCAAATATTGAAGGAAACTAAAGGAGGTAAACTACTGAGGTAAGGGTTTTTCTTCAGTGTTGCTCCACACAAACAGCTGAATCGGAAATGTCATCTAAGTAATATTTTATAGTCGCTTGCAGGCCTTGAGATTTAAAGCAGTACGAGATGGGTTTCGACACTTACAAAAATTAATTTTTGTTCCTTATTCGAGCACGTTTTGATACCAGCTTCTATCTCACCATACCGTATTTTAATTCATCCCGCGAAGTCAAATTATTGTAATAATTCCTACCACCCTTCTGGCTGGCCCCTGGAGTCGCTCAAATTCAGTAGCCACTGGGAAACTGTGTGATGTTTGCGGATAACGAAGCGTCTACCCACGTAAAACGGTTCAAACACTTGAGGAGCTCTCGAGGGCGCGTACATTAGTGGCGGTCGACTCTCAGACAACGATTTAATCGCGAAGTAGGTTGGGTGTTTGGTGCCCGTCTCATCGCATTGCGGAAAAACCCCGCCTATGGGGAAGCCGCCTGCATCACCATCGAGTATGAGGGGCCGAGCATCAGCTTGCGCATTGGGAAGTATCGGAATAAGTGCTGTAATAAGTCGAGTCTTGAGTTTTTCAAAAGCCAGCTGACATTCCTGTGCATTTGCGGCCTTTCCCCACCGGAGTGATGTAAAGGGCGCGCTGTTTCGGGAAGATGAGGGATGAAGCGTAGGTGGTGAGAAGGTAGCTGAATGAAACCACTAACCTCTGCAGGCGCTTGAGCCATGAACCAAGACTCGAATGCTTGAGCTCTTTCCAGTGACACGTGGATGTCAGTAACACCAATTTCATGGTCAAAATAAATTATTCTGCATCAATCAAAACACCTCTTATTTACATAAGCCTGGTAGTCATCTGATGGATTCTAGATTGATTACTTAGGAAATCGTGCCTGGACAGCCAGCTTACTGCATCAAATTGAGTGGATTCCATAGGTTGCCGTTGGCTGGACGGGTGTTTTGACGCAGTTGTGATTAAGATCAGGACTCCCGGTGGGGTCTCGTAGCTCAGTTATCTGGTGCTTTGACCGTACTCAGACCTTTCACCTGCAGTCGTGGGTTCGAATTCCCCCGAGGCACTGAGTTTTTCACAGTTGGTTCAAAATAAATTACTCGGAATCTAATAAAATGTCTATTAAAGTTCAAATTGGTAAAGTTGAGAGGTCTAAGGTGATAATTTGAGAAAGCGGAAGGGCTAACAAAGACAAATATATTGAATTACTGATGTTCCGCAGAGTCCGGTTTGTTTGTCATTGCCTTAGAGTTGGATACAAAAAATCGAACAGAAATGTGGCTGGCACGCTGAGCTAGTCGGTCTTGGGAGGATTGATTTTTCTTATTTCGGGTGGCATAAGAAAGTTTAGGGTGATAATGTAGCTTAATTTCAGTCCGACTGAAAAAAGACTTTCCTAATTTGAGTGCGAATCGGAACGCTGTCGCGAGTTCGAATCTCATCGAGGTCACCGAGTTTTCCACAGTTGGTTCAAAATAAAAAAGGTCATTTTATGCCAGGAAAATCTGCAGTTCAGCGCGTTCATCTGAAGGTCAGTCTTGGACAGTGAGGACAAAATGTCAGCCCGGTTTTCGCGATGCTGTGATGCAGTATTCCCAAATACAATGACGTAACCGAGCTTTATCAAGAGTGCGCGAGTATAAGTTAGCCAGTACTGCCTATTTAAACCGTTGAAGCACAGCAACCAGGTGTTGCGTGGAAAACCATGTTGCCCCGGATATTGCACTAAGAGTCACGCCAATTCGAGGTAAGGGGAAGAAGGTGCGAGTGGCGACCGCAATATGAGGACGATACTTGTCATTTGCGCTCACCAAAGGGAGTAGTGAAACAGAGAGAGAGAGAGAGAGAGAGAGAGTGGAAGGCTCGTACTGCTCCGGTCACAGAAATCGTCGGAATCAGACCATTAACTTGATATTGAAGGAATAAGGAGGGGAGATTCGTTAAGGAGGTTTCAACGAAGGCTTCGGTAAACTAATGTTTATGACATTTGGATAACAGGGGGAAGTCCCAAAGAGCGATCATCCTAAACGAAGGTATCTTGTTATCCAGACAAGAGAGATTTTAACCCCATCTTCTTCACATAAATTGGGCGTTCACTGTCCGGGTTAGCGGGCGGGAGCATTACAATCGCCGAACAGAATTCATTTTCACCAAACGCCGCGTGGGTCGCATGTTAAGTTGTGAAGTAGGAATGTAACGGAACCATGTGGTATCTTATCCTGATAGAGCAACCTTACATGGTATGGAAATCGATTTTTTGCGCTGTAGGTCATGTCATATTAGGGGTGGCAATAAATGTGTGCTCCGCAGTACTAATTTGGAGGGCGATGCGAAGTTGGATCATACCCAGTGGGGTCATCGTTAAAGATGAGACAATGGGTTAATTTTTTGATAGTATTTACATGTTTAGGCCAGCGGATACCAGTTATAATTAGGGAAACTATGGCACCGGTATCGATGACAGCTTTGGCAGAGTAGTCGCCAGTAGTGGATATTGTGAAAAACGATGAAATTTTAGCTAAGTTGACTGAACAAACACACATAAAATACCTGCTTCGTCATTTCCTGCAGGATAATGCAAGACTCGTTTCTCTGCCTTGTGGTTACCGTCCTGGCTGCCGGACGTAAAATATTAATTTTGGTAAGTGGTTAGTAACCTCGTTAATAATATAGTAAAGTTGTCTC
>CACRXP010000991.1:70606-95076 GCA_902702965.1 Spirometra erinaceieuropaei
GTATCGAGGATCTGATCCAAACGCCCAGGGCTCACCAGGGTTCACGTCCATGTTTATTATATTGTAGTAAAGGTAAGGCGCTTCAGTTGGTATGTTCGGGATCGCCTGGAGATCGGGCCCGTAGGGAATAGGAAGAAGTTTGCGGACCAAAGTTCCGTTTAGCATGGTACAGCACAACTTTATCTCTATCCAATGTCCCCAATACCAGATATGCATACGAGTCGGACGCATTGGCACGTCGGCGAATTGCCATGATGTACCTTTAGCACGTCCTCCTTTACTAAACCTTTAGCCTGGCGACCTCGGTTTAGTAAACGTCTGATATCATCCTCGGTAGAAATGCGTTTTACTTGATCACACATAAGTTAGAACAGGATGGCCTCCGGTACGCCAGGATCGGGAATCTTATCTACTTGGTTATCAGCCAACTATTTGATCATTGAAGGGCTCCGTTCTCCCTGGGGTCATTCCTTCTGAGTGAACATGTAGATGGCGAGACCAAAATTCTTCCATCCTAAGGCCTGACGGAAGAGAGGACAGCATTAAAGGAGGAACGATTTGTATGCCGAAGGAAAGCAGATTCACCTCCTTCGCTGTCATTAATTTAGCCTTTAGGTAGTTCAGTGGTTTTACTGCGGCTTTATTCTGGTCAACCACATCGTCAATCAAGGATACTTTTTTTCCTTTCTGGTATTAGTCACACTTAATGCACTGTCATCCATCGTTATCCATGAACAGCGGTAAGATATAGGTAAAATGAGAAGCATATTGAACGAACGTATCAGTTTATCCATTGAATGAACAATCAACATGTCTTCGGAGTCGCAAGCAGTAGTTTCACATTTGCGGTCAGGCTAGGGTGGAGATGGAAGCTGTCAGCATGGATGAAGTCGTTTGTTCTCACAGCTGCACTGCAAGACATGCAAACGAAAAACAATCCTAATTTTCGGAAGACGCAACTACTGTCAGTCTAAACAGAATTAAAATCTCCCTTGTCTATTCTATGGACACTATCTCTTGGGCATCTGGACCTGCCTGCCGCCTGTAGAATCAAACGATAGTTTCCACGTGCAGCTCATGAATCGGCCTATTTTAATCCCTAGACGGTGGTACGCTGGATTATGTCAAACGAAAGAGCACCCGAGACGAATTCGGGGGCCAGTTTTTGAGTCCAACCTTCAGACACATGTTTGCATGTCGTGAGTTTGCCATTTCAGTCTGTCGCGAAAAAATGTGTCTCTAGTTTGACCTTGAAAGTCATTTCGGGATAATTCGTTTTGCGTCTGCACTTATCAGTAGGGAACTTTACTTAACAAAACCTATTGGGAAGTGGTCTCCATATTTGTTAAAAGCGAAAGTAAATCAGAAAATGCAGTACCGATGGAATAGCATGACTTTAGTTATGACTTTGACACCGGTGCACAGAAGATTCGTTATATGTTAATTGACCGGTTACTAATCCCTCTTTCCTGAAAAATACCCCAATGAGCGCAAATGAAAACGACTAGTATACATAGGAAGTGGCGTATTTCGTCGTGAAAGCAAAAAATATTAGTTTCATCGGAGTCCTCTCAAAATTGGCGGCGAATTTATCTGCAAGACACACCAACACAAATGGACGTGTGGATGTCCAAGCCTTTAGGCGGCCTCTCGAGGGCAGTGGTCAAGGAACCGTGACGACTGCTCATTAACGTGGCTATCTCACCAGCGTCATCAAGTGGTCGTATCGTGAAGGGAGTGAGATTAATGCGCTTGCAGTCTTGAGGCAAGATCCTAATACGCTAGCAGGCCACTCCTGACGACAGGATCCCCTACCGACTCGGGCAACACAAGCGATTGACGCCAATATGAAAACACTCAGCCGCGCAGGACACTGCTTAACTTCCCCCGCCCCTTCACCACCCGCCACCACCACCTTCACCCGCGCTGGCATCCCCTCATCATACCCGCCAGTCGGGCATAGCAAAGCCATTATAAACACTTGACTGACCGTCAAGTGGAGACCCTACCACTCTTCGCGGGTGAAAGATAATTGCGAACAGTGGACGACATTGTCAAAACGACTGAGGCAGGTGTAATGCAAGTGAGAAGTGATAACTCGATTAGACAGAGTAGCGATGAAAAGCCACTGTTAGTCCGCTGATGACCAGGAGGAGGTGAGGAGAGTGGGGAAGTTTTGCTCGCCCCTCTTCTCCCGTAAGCCTTACATTTGTAGAAAAGGGACTGATAAACGACAAGTTCGGTCTCGACCCTGTGAAATTTCTGTCAACTTCTGATGCTCAAACGAACGAAAACCGAATAATGACCCTAATCTGCCCCAGTAATCTTGTGTCCACCGCTGAATAATCGCTGGTAGGCTTTAGAGTAATCACAACGCCAACGTTGGATGCGCCACATTTCCAGTTCCTAGAAGTGAAGTTAAGCAAATTTAAATTAAGGGAAGGTGATCGGTTCCAGATCAAACAGCATCAAAAGCCTATCGCCTGGGAGCGAAAACTTACAGGAGGTAGGCTAACTCATGAAATGTCAGCCGAAATTCCGAAATGTGTTTTCGTTTGCAAAAGATTAATTAAGTAAGGTTTTAAAACTAATCAGCCAACAGCATATTTCTACAGGATGTCTGCTTTCGAACGAACTTCTTTCCGGCTGCATGCGAAAACTATACTCCGTAAAAATTGACTACGTCAATAGCAGGCATTTTGCTCATTGATTTTCGATGTCCCTAAAAGTTCAATCATATTTCATGCAAAACATGCATAAAAATACTCATTCTACCACTCATTCGGTAGAAAAGGACGTCTTCTTCCAATCTTATGCTCGAAGGAGGAGTATAATTCGGTTTTAAAAACTTTTCAGTTCCCGAATAATTTTGAACTTGCTCTGCCGTTAAACTTGGATTCAGAGTTTCGAAACTACCATCCGTATATTTTTCGCGCACGGAAATCCACACATTTCCCTACGGTATTAAGAGAAGACTATATGGGTTCATAAAATATAGCAGTGGATTTGAGCCATATTGTTAACTTTACGAGCCACATTGGTAAATGCAGAGCTATGACTTTTATGAACAGCCATTTCACCGTATTAAAAAGTCTCGCAATTAGAAACATTTTTAAAACCGAACTATACCCTTCTTTCGAGCATAAAATTGGAAGAGGACATAATTTTCTACCGAATGAGCGATAGAATGAGTATTTTTATGCATGTTTTGTATGAAATATGATTCGACTTTTAGGGACATCGAGCATCGATGAACAAACTGCGTGTTATTTACGTAGTCATTATTTTACGGAGTATAGTTTTCGCATGCAGCCGGAAGGAAGTTCGTTCGAAAGCCGACATCCTGAGATAACTGAATTATTATAGAAATATGCTATAGGCTGATTAGTTTTACAACCCTACTTAATTAATCTTTTCGAAACAAAAACGCATTTCGTAATTTTGGTTGACATTTCACGAGTTAGTCGACCTACTGCAGATCTTATGCTATGCGATCTTTAAATAGGTTTATGGATAGGGAAATGTTTCGAAAGAAAATTTAGTGAAAAATCGAAACTGTCTCTATTTAAATCCGTTTGAACGCACTCACTCTAGTCTCGATCATAACCTCAGCTCTGGGTCGTGACATAGAGCCGGTAGTTCTGATATAGGCTGCTGACATGCTGGCCTACGCCTCGTATGCATGAAACCTGAGGGTTTTTTGGATTCCGTTGTTAGTACGTCATATCGTAGTCTGAATATAAGCCCCAAAGTAAACGCCATCGGAGCTTGAGCAAACACGCGTAAATTGTCTTGGTTGTGTGACAGAAGACGCCGTCCCACATGAAGATAACCTTCAGGAGGTTTGGTCGGTTCTGCCCCACCCAGTAAAGGACGTGAGTCCGCAAGTTCTGTTTCAGGCTCTGCCGTAAAGTTTGGCTCACATCAGGTTGCTTTCATCCAGCATGACAGACAAACACGCGACTAGGAATCCTCAGCCAGGATGGATTTTGGGCTATGCTGACGATTCTGGCACTGCCAATAGAAGCAAAGAGACGAGTCGCAGGAAGCAGTCTTGAAGAAGAAGACACGATCGCCGGGACAAGAGCTTCATTAGCCTGACGTTTCGGGTTCCTGCTCAAATCCATCTCTGATGACGGATTCGAGTAGGAATCCGAAACGTCAGGCTAATAAAGCTCTTGTCCGGGCGATCGTGTCTTCTTCTTCACGATTCTGGCACTGTCAAGGACATCTACGCTGCGGTTGCTGACGCATTTGCCAGTTTTGACGTTACAGACCTGATCGATGGTGAACTGGTCGGTCGCAAGAGGCGTACTGGGAGCATTTTCGTCAACGTCGCCAGGAACTTATTTTACTCGAAATTGAAGGAAAGGCGAAGATCAGCAAATGAAAAACTGGTAAGATGTGGTTTGGTAGCCCCACGTGATGGACACAATATTGTTGGGGTTGGGGCTAAGGTTAGGGGGTTAGGGTTAAAGGTTAGGATTTGGGGTTGAGGTTTAGGATTAGGGGTTATAGTTAAGGGAATAGGGTTAGTGGTTAGCGCAACTATTTCTCAACCATTGAAAGTACAACCACGCACTCCCAATAGCCTTTCTTTTGCATACAAGTACTTGACCTCGTCGCATGTGCGTTCCCCGGCTCCACCTGTAAAAACCGTCTATTACCATCAGTCCCGTATACGAGGTGACTGAGGATTGCTTACCTCAGGTGGGACTACCAACCACATCCGACCGAAAAACTTTTACTCCTACCTGAAGACTGGACAGCAATATTGTTTTCGATGATACTCCAAGCCGTGAGCTAACCAGCATTGGGTTTCCTGACTACATTCCATATGTTTCTAACTGAGTTGCTATTCAATCTGGAGTGGAACTTGGTGATGATCAGACGCATTCTATAAACATGTCCAATTTCACCTCCTTTTTGAATTGAAAACTCTAGTTAATGAGACTGAAAAACACGTTATAATGTCAGCAGCCGACAAAAGTGAGCGAAAAAGGGTCCAGTCTCCTCACTCCTAGCTTCCGTGCGGAGGAACAACAAAGACACTTTTGAACTTATGCATATAACTCAGTTCAGAAACAGAATTAAAGAGGCTGAAGAATAATAAATCGACATATGTCGACTTTAATTTTGATAAAAATTTGTAGGTTGTGCGTATTATAAGAAAGTAATTCCATAGATCAGAAAGAGTTTAGTTAGTCCCTGATCAGCAGCTAGATGCAACAAATTTTCAAGAACGCGAAAAGTTGGATAAAATGTGAGGGAAACTGTAGGTTAAGTTTATACAAAACAGTCTCAAATGCAGAAAGATACATATAGCGAAAATGTGAGTTTAAGATGCTAGGATTTCCAGATGCTAACGTTTTTGACTATTTTTAGATGGTCCAATTAGGAAACGGCTCAGCAGTGAGGTCAAATCTAAGTGACGAGCGGCGTTTTGTTGCTCCGAGAATCGCCCCCTCTCTTACAAGACAGTCTCCCGTTAAACCGAATTTTTTCCTGATATATGTCTTCCTACGAGGGTTAACATACCTTTTCATACCTTGCAAACCACTTGAACATTTTTTCCACGTACGGATATTCAAGAGTTTGAAGTTAGGACTGTTAGGGGCAGTTTTGCTTTAGAGTGTTGTTGACGTTTCATATGAAATGCCAATCCTCACAAGGGGACCTGCAAGATTCCGCAGACCAAAAATTTTGCCAAATGAAGTATACTTCCCTCAGTTTATTAACCATTCCTTTGTTAGTTAGTCCACAAATGAGTCTCAGTACACATGGGGCGTTTTCTTGCCGTCAAAAGATATAAAAATAAATACAGTAATGTGCATTAAAATACATACAAATGTATTACGCGATGCATGGGTTCTAAACTTTCTAAATTGTTCTGTTTCCAAACTAGTCTAACCCAAGTATGCTGTTAATGTTTTCAGCAGAAAACGAGAGATAGCAGCCCAGAATGGAAGGCCAGTTCTTCTCTTTCTTCTTCTTCTGTCATTGGCGTTTACCGGCGTTTAGACCTCGAAAGTTCATCGGCAGCAAAGAAGGTCGACTTTGAGTTCCATGCTTCGAATTCATTCTTGGATGATTTCACGTAATCGGCCCAGAAGTTACCTTAATTAGGGCTAAGCCTACTTCGGTCTTATTGGTCAGCTACCCGTATGTATAAGTTCTTTAATTCTGATTGCTTTATTATCCGGTATAGGCGGAGACCAGTTACAGGAATCAGCCAACAGGAAGGAGACTCGATGGCTGGGACAATAATTTTATTTGCCCGATGTTTCGAACTCGCACTCAAACCCATACTCAAAGACAGCTACCGATAAAGGTAGAGGGCGAGCAAGAGACGCAGCATTGATAGGATGCCGTTGCTGTGTCGGTGCACAGCCATACAAATTAGCCGCTTCCTTATTTATCGCAAACTATTAGCCATAGGAACTCGGAGGTCCACATCTGCATCTACCAAACGTACGAGTGCCTGAGGCCTGGACTTTCCCGAAATTAAGTCCAGAAATACCTATAAACATGCCATGTTAAAGCCTTATTTAACTGACCTTTTATTTAATGACGCTGTTGCTGGCAAGGTACTGACGCTGGTTTTGACACCACACCCAGAAACGCGGAAAAAAATGGAAATATTAACGGCCAAGACAACGAAAACAGTCAGTTATCAATAATTCCTCCCTTAGTTTTTGGCTGGTCCCTTGGATTTCTCGTAGATCATGAGGTAGTTTAACATATAAGTAGCCACATCCAGACAGGTTTGTTTCTCTCTCAGTGAGCAGTTGCAGCTATGCGCACCTCATAAACTCCATAAGTTGAAGCAATAAATACTGTTACTAGGTCTGCATCAGTAGAATTTATGTATTAAAAATCGTCGACGAACTAACGCACTGCGTTGAAGCTCAAAGCTAAGGAGTTCTGAGACATCTAAAGTTTGTTGAATTAACGAAAAGGTTTTCGGAGAAACTCGTTGAAAATGCCCAAACAGAAGATACAATTTGACTCAGGACTCAGTCTGACTGAACGAACAAGCAAATCTAAATCAGTCAACGTCCTAGTAATGGTTTACCACAAGGAGGGATACTGCGTTAAATAAGGCTGAAGGCCCTAGAATAGTAAATTACGGCTGAACCAGGGTCTTGGTAAAGTTTAAAAGCCTATTAAACCAATAGTAATTTTAATCTGCATTATCTAAATATGCATCAGTATGTGGTCACAATGAGTGGATGTCTGGAAAAATACCTATCATCTTCTCTCCGAAAATAACCTCTTCTGAAGTCGTCAGATTATTTGGGCACTGCCAATAAAAACACTTGAGTGGACGGGCTATAAGGAGTGCAGAGAGAGTTCTTGGGAACCCTACAAATATCCAGTCGGTGGGCTTAATAAAACGTAGTAGCAAATACAACCCTTAAAGATAGGATCGAAGTAATTGCGCAACATAGATGGAAACGCTTGTTGCTGTTAATAGTTAATAACTACAGAGGCAAAGCAAAGTAGGGATAATTTCTACGACTGTTCATAGACAACCTTAGCCTGCCGGGTGTCATTCGTTAAATATAACGAGGACATATTTTATTTGAAATATAATCGTGCTATCAGCAGTCACCAGCTCACCAGGTAGGTAATTTAATATCCAAATTACCTTTGAATTAAGGCAACGTCTATTATCCCAGATATGTGCATTTGAGTTTGGCACAAGGAGTTTTACGGTCTAAGCAACTGGTCAGGAAATGTTCAAAGCAGGTCACATGGCAACTGTACGTAAGAGAGAATGAGTGAATCGACCTTCCCAAACCTATCCTGGTAGGACAGAATGCCATACTACATGTCATCTTCGATACCCTAGTTTCCAATTAGGAAAGAAAATGAATCTCTTTCTTTCTCGGTAGCATACGAGCAGGCTTCCTCCTTTACGGACGGGACTCTATGAGGATGTCAAGGAAACATTCAGAATTACGGAGTAATTCCCTTTTAAATCACTGTAATCCAATTCGTAATGCAAATGTTTTCCTGAAAATGTTTTCATAGGACTCTAGCAGCATCAGATTTAGGCGTGTTTGTAGGCCAAGATCATTCTGTGTTCTCAAATTTGAGGACGAAGTGTACCTAATGCATTTCTAGTGTTTTTGGAGAACCCTTAACTTACCTTAAAGTGTAGTGTCACACATACGAACACATTGAACTTAAAGAGCCACCAAATCAGCCAAGTGCCCACTTGGTCAATATTTAATCGTATCTTCTTTGATCCCGCTGCAGATCCGACTTTAGTTCATAGTTTTACGTCATAACGAAGATTACGTCCTCCCATCGTAGCTATTTGATGGGCCATTCACATAAGTAAGAAGGGATGGGCGGTCTGGCATAGAATTTCCTGGGACGTTAATTCCACGGTCATCCTATCAGAGGTAGAATTGCAGCCTGCGTTCTGAAGAACAGAAAACTTTCGATTTAGATAAACTTTCCATCTCGAATGCCTGTTTCTCCCATTTTTTGCATGTGGCGTGCGCCATTAAATGTTTGCCTAAGGTTAGAAAATATTTTATCCATATGATAACCTCTGGCATGTTGCCTTTGTAAACACTTCATGCGAGCCAAAAACGCTAACGCGGAAGGTTGACCGCGATAAAAACCATAGTGTTTACCATGGCATGGTTTTAGCTGATGTAGACCTAATTTATCTTAACTTACAAGGGAGAAGACGCAAACTGGGTCGGAAGTGCTATTAATGAACGTACGACGCAGCCAATGAAAACTGATAGGCACTAGCTCCCTGCAAGACGATAGAGTACCGGGGCTGTCAGACGGGCGAATAACTTTCGAAAGTACAATACTGGGTCGTCAAATACGAAATGCTTGGTGAGACATAGGGTTAAATTTGACAGCTTTTTATTTCCCGTCGGTATTGTCTTTTGACATTCCTCCGTTTTTGTTAGAAAGCTATCACACATTTCCTCTTTCTAAGCCATTTCGCCCTTTAAAATATATTCTGATTATTCTTACCTAAAGAGGGGAAAATCAGAAATTCATACAAATACGAAATATGAGTTCTTACAGCATCGCAGACAGCTCAGAATATTGAAGAAGGAGACACGGTCGCTGTCCCGGTTTATTGTGATCTAATATTCCTACATAGCAGACAATATCAAATTGATTCCCGAAATTTCATTCTGGTAACTTTGACCTCATGGATGGGTCACGTGGTCGACCAGAATCAAAGGTGGATAATAATAAACTGAAAGTCACCATCGAGTCAGATCCATCTCAAAGCGCACATGAAATATCGTTGATGTTTGATGTTAGCAATCAAAAAACATTAACTCACCTCGCGGAAGTCGGTAAACCGAAAAGGTTGAATATCGGGCTTCTACATGAAGTGCACCTAAAGTAGAGACAACAACATCTGGAAGCTTGCTTGATGTTGCTTTCTTGCCACAAAAATAATTCATTTTTTCATGATTAAACTCGCGTTGTCCGGCAGGGCCTCGTAGCTCAAGTGGTTAATGCGTTGGCTGTACTAAAGCCTTCCCCTTACTGCGTGGGTTCGAATCCCACCGAGGCGCCGAGTTTTTGACAGTTGGCTCAATATGAATTATGGATTCATTTTTTAATCGAATTATAACCCATGAAGAGAAATGAATCCAATGCCATAACTGTAAACGTTCAGCAGAGTCGTTTGACAAGTGCAAATCATCGAAACCCAGTTCAAAGCTCAAAATCATTAAAAGGAGCTGATGGTGAGTGTTTGATAGTTTGGCGCAGGTGTGATCCATTGTGATTTCATGAAAGCTGGCTCATTGACCACGGCAGAAGTATATTCCAACCAGCTGAACCAAATGACCCAGGAACTTACGCAAGAACGGCTTAAATTTGTCAACCAATCAACTCCTCTTCTGTTGCACGGTAGGGCTAGACCACGCACTGCACAAATGATAGTGGCAAAACTACAGAATTTGGAAGGGGAAGTTCTCCATCACTCACTATACTCATCAGATATCGAATAACTTTTCACAAGAAAATTCAGCTCAGACAATGCTGTAAAACATGCCTTCCAAGATTTCATCGACGATTGGTCACCAGGCGTTTAGACCATCAGACTGAAGGGGGACCATTGAAATGGCAAAAGCATATTGACAATATGGGTGCACACTTTGGTAAATAAAACTTCTCCTTGTACTAATAAAACAGTAATACATTTTGTTTTTACCTACAAATTCCATGCTTGACTACCCAATACCTCCGACGCCGGTTTGAAAACGGAGGGTCTATAGGCATTTTCTCCAAGAACAACAAATTGCCCCTTTCGGGTGAGTTGCCAACGGTAGAGAGACAAAAGGCCTGGCTAGTGCGGTAATACGCTGCTGAGATGCCCGTAGCAGTCGCTCATCGTTTGCGACCTCCTGAGGTCAGTTTAATCCACTGATCCCTAATCGCACTCCTTAGGATATTAACTATGCCTAATTAGGCCGGCTACAAGGGGCATATATGCAGCATTAAGAATAATCTGCTTTCATTTATTCTTTGAGCTTCGACCTCTCAACAGAAGTTGACTTATTTTGCATGCAATCCGCGCAGGCTATTGATCATAGGGTCGTAGGTGTTCTACGACCAAATTTCACACCGTACGCTCATGTCTTCAGTTGGTTATTTCAGCGCTGTCAACAACAAGGATAGGGTTCGAGCAAGAAAAGTCAGGGCGACTTGGCTGCCAGGTCGGCATAACACTTGGTCGAGCCATCTCAGTCAGTGAGTGGAGAGGGGGGGGGCGAAGTTGACAGATGTTGCCTTCGAACGAACACGTAACCGTTCACTGGAGATGCGAATGAATGGATGAATCTGGAGGATGAAGCAAGTGCCAATGGTCGAATTGGTTCAGATGCTGATATCCCCTGAAGGCCGGCAGAGGGCCTCACATCCGTAAATGATCATTATCTTCACAGGGAAATTGGCCTACTCACAGCAACCCTATCAAATAAGCATAATGCCTATTCCAGAGCGTTTCGACGGGGCCATACAAAGGTCACGGACGTCTAGTGAAGTTGATGCTTAATTTTTGTTTTACACTGCCCTGTTGGCAGAAAGTTAAGCCGGAGTTAGCGGCCCCAGAGGTTAATCGTCAAATGTAATCAGGCTGATTACCCCCAATATTGGAGGAAGCAATAATCGCTCTTGTTTCTGGGAAGGGAATTTTAATGGCCATAGTGACTGCCTTTATATCCATCTAGGATACAGCAAACTATAACACCGAGAATATGACTCTTCCATTTACGCAAACTTTATTCCTTTTTGTGAGACTAGCGCTGAATTAATAAACGTAGCTTGCATGTCATATCATCATCCAATAAGATTGACCACAGGGAATCCGATGGACCGAAAAGTACGAAGACGAAATTAATCAACCAGACACGTGTACACTGTTGGTAACAGTGGAGGCGCTTGAAGGGCCGCCGAAATGAGAAGTGCTATTCAAAGCTCCCTTTTACTTCCTTGAGTCGCATTATTCTTTGCCGTTTGCGGTTAGGGCACATGTGAGGGGACTTTATTGCTGACTGGTCGTGTTACGGAACTCACTCGTCCCGTTGTGCCTTAGCACTCTCTCTCGAACTCCCCCAAGCAGCCACACAGTGGCGCGTAATGCAGGCAGAATAACATTATCGACGAAGACAAGGTGAACTGGAATGTTTGTTTTTGGCTTATTGGTCGTCGTCAGCCAGCCATGCCCAACCCCAAAGCATGTAAACCCCAAGGCTCAAACTCGCGACCTGTTGGTTTGAAGTCAAACGTCGCTAACCACACCTCGGGGTTGGGTACTGCTGGTTGACGACGGCTAATAAGCCAGAAGTGACCATTCCAGTCTCCCTTATCTTTGTTAATAATGCTACTTCGTTCATATATACAAATAAAGCTAATGAGTTGAGAAGTTTTTTGATGCGAAACGTAAAGTGTCCGGGGCATGACGTGGTTATTCATAGTAATTGATTGTCTTCGACTCATGTCCACTGAAATTTCGTGTCTGACCCTAGAAAGTAGTGTCCTACACTTAATAATTTTTTTAAATTATTAGCTTGATGAGTCTCTGGAGTTCACATACCAGAGAGTGCTGGGGGACCCAATGAGGGGCCGAGCCCTCAGCAGAAATACCGGTGAAACACTGTCTGGTCATTTATTTAGTACCAGTGTCGGAAGTACAGCACAACATCCTTGCCATATATAAGCAGAATAGCATTGCATATAAAGACAAGGGAGACTGGAATGACCATTCTTGGCCTGTTAGCCATCATCAGCCAGCCTAGGCATGTAATCCCCACGGCTCGAACTTGCAGGCTGCTGGTTCGAATTGCGACGCTCCTAACCATTGGGCAACGGGCTCGTTGTCCTGTCAGTTGCGATCGGGGTGATATACAGTAGGTGGGCTAATTCATGAAATGTCAACCGAAATTCCAAAACGCGTTTTTGTTTCGAAAAAATTTATAAAGAAGGGTTGTAAAATTAACCATAGTGAGACATAATTCTATAATAACTCAGTTACCTCAGGATGCTGGCTTTCGACGGAACTTATTTCCAGCTGCATGTAAAAACTATGCTCTGTAGAAGATGACTACTTATGTGGCATGCATTTTACTTACTGATTTTCGATGCCCTTAAAATCCGATTATATTTCATGGAAAACATACATCGGAATATTTAAAATAAATAAATAAAAATACAATAAAATAAAAAAACATTTTTTCTTTTACTCATCCGGTAGAAAATTACGTCTTCTTACAACTTTATACTCGAAGAAAGGGTATAATTAGGTTTTAAAATATTTCCAATTGTAAAATCTTTAATACTGTGAAATGGTCGTTCACTAAACGTCATGTGTCTGCATTTACCAATGCGGCTCGTTAAGTTAACAATATGGCTCAAATCCACTGTTAAATTTTATGGAACCCATATGGTCTCCTCGTAATACCGTAGAGAAATGTATGGGTTCCCGTATGCGAAAAATATACGGCTTGTAGTTTCGAAATCCTGAATGCAAGTGTAACGGCAGAGCGGGTTCCAAATTATTCGGGAATTGGAAAAGTGTTTGAAAAATGAGTCACACTTTTCCTTCAAGGACAAGATTGGAAGAAGGCGTAATTTTCCACCGAGCGAGCAAAGAAAAGAATGTATTTATGCACTTTCTCCATGAAATGAAATTGAATATTTAGGGGCATCGAAAATCAATGACAAAACATATGCTACTCAAGTAGTCATTTTTTACAGAGTGTGGTTTTCGCTTGCGGCCGAAAAGATGTTCTTTCGAAAGCCGGCATCCTGAGATAACTGAATTTTTATAAAATTGCGCTGCATAATGATTAATTTTGAAACACCACCTAAGTAAACCTTTCGAAATTAAACCGCATTTTGGTATTTCGGTTGACATTTCATGAGTTAGCCCACCTACTGTATATGTCTGTTATGACAACGCCGCTGCAGCCTGTGGGTACAGTCTTCGTTACCTAAAAGTTGCCAGCGAGTCACATTGCTGGTCGTACCTTTGTAACGGGCCCCGAACAAACTTCCGAAATCAAAGAACGGGATTCCAGGTCTCCGAAACAGGCCGCGAATTGTTAGTGCAATCTAACTAAGTTGGTGTCACTCTTGCAAAGCGCAGACAGAGGAGGGACACGAATGGACAGACACACCATGGAAGTGGGGAGGATGAAATAGATGTAGTATGTAAAATATCAGCTCAAAATTAGAATGCATCTAAGCCTTTTATGATGCAATAATTTTACGTTGAGAAAACCAGCACAGGACCACAGAGCCGGATCAGCCTGGCAAATTGGTGCAATATCAGTTATTTCATTGTCCCCGCGTCATACAAGACTCAACGTGTGCACTACAATCTACGGAACCCACGCAGTACAGGGCATGTGGGCAAGTACGTAAGTGAGGACACAGCCATGGTAACTAGCACTCGAGCCAAGAACTGTACCAGTCGCACTGCAGAAATTTGTAAGTGCGCAATGTCACCCACCCCTTACACCAGCGCTGCACTGACCTCAAGTTAAGCGTCGAGAAATATAAATATAAATATATAAATATAAATATATATATATATATAAATATAAATAAAATAGATGATCATCCCGCATTCTACCTGGACGGGTGACCTTCGGGTTTGCGTTGCACCAACACCATCCACTATTTCTCACACGTCATGTCTTCCAGCGGAACGGTGTTTGCACACATTTCCGGAGCTCGCATATTCTTTCACATCCCTTGGTATAGGAACATCATTTTCCAGGTATAATTTTCACCAAAAGATGAAGATGCGATCACTGGAACAACAATGGTCGCATCTTCATCTTCTGAACTGCTACCTGGAACTCGCCTGTTCGCTTCTATCAGCAATTTTCACCAAATTTTAAGCAAAACTTCCATTTGCCCAGTAGACCTGGAATATCACAGTCGAGGAGTTTTTTGTTTCCTTCTGCTAAAGGTCCCAACAGTAACATACTCCTGAATAACAGTGAAGAAAATGTTTACTGACTGTATAGAAATGCCGAACCTACATGCGATGTCAGTAAAATGTCGGAAAATTAAAATAGTTCGTGATTTTTAGTAGCATAAAAACAGGCGTGGACAGTTAGGGAAAAATTTGTTTTTGTGTGGGCCATTCAAATCCTTCTACAGTTATTTCTTCTGAATGTGTAGAATCCACCTTCCCTATTTAACGTCACTAAAACGAGTATTTTGCACAGGCACTCATATAATTCTTTGCCAAAGTTTGCAAACAACCGAAAATGGTTAACAAGAGTACTGACTAAATGACAAAAATGAACTATTGTATTTTCCAAACTAGCTTGATATAGGGTGTGAGCAACTTTTTTTAAATTCGACATTGTTGTGGAATCCAATGAGGAAGTCACAATGTCCGGGAGACTTTAGACTTCATTAAAACGATTTGGAAAGGACGTGGACTTTCTTGTTCAAGTTTGCATCTTAGAAATTCACGTAACATAAGAGGGTGCAGAAAGACGAGGTAATTTAATTAAGCAAATGTCACTACACGGTAAACCCTGTGCGAGTTAACTTGAAGCTGTCACTCCTTAGGAAGATAAATGTTGTGCAAACGACACAAAAGTCAAATCGAAAAATACCATATCTGGAAACATAATACAAGAGAGGAGATGAGGCAAACGATCAGAGATAATGATCCCGCAGAGTTTTTAACATACAGAGACAAGTTGCCTTTGCTTATGGGGGACTGGACAGTGCATACTGTGACTTATTTAAAAAGGTTGTTTTCCCTGCCATGGGGCTTACCCTGGCACTCGTCACACTGGAAATTTGCTGCATGTCATCGCTATCATCGGGTACGCAAGTTATAGGTGACAGAGCTTGCACCTGCGCTCAGCTTGAGCGACTTGCAACTGCGTAAAACTATTCAAGAGCGCAGTGCGACCAATCCCATCTTGCAGCCGAGCATATATTCTGTGAAGACTCTTTTCCTCGACTGTTTAATATATGCACGTACTAAAACATCCCGACTTTAGCCAACAAGCTTTAAAAGGTAAAAGATGAAAGGTTTCGACCAGTGTTTTACGGCTTTTTAACGCACTTCGGTCAGTCCAAAAGCTGATAAAAACACTGTTCATAAATAAAAAATAACAGGGCCGCTACTTACAAAGTTTAAACTGTGTTGTCTTTATAAAGAACAATCGTGTTTCAAAATGCATTTAATAAGCTAGAAACAAACAAGAAAATGTGCTTTGTTATCCGCGATACGTGGATAGCGGCTGCAGCTTTTACAAGAAGATTTTGTCTTTCCAGTAACTAAGCACAATTTCTTTGGAAATTAAGCCTGCATAGGCATCACTAAAGCCAGATAAGTCATGACTCAAAGCAAGGAAATTTTGAGTTTTCCACTTCTTACTATATAGTCTAGCCAGCAAATTCTGCGAAGATAAAATTAAAACTTTAACTTTTGGTACAAGCTTCAAAACAGTTGTCAATCCTACATTGAGATGCCGGTAGATTTTGTTGTCATGGAAGTCGCCAAAACTAGTGGCAAATGAGGTAGATCGATACGAAAGAGTTGAGAACGTCCAGTTCCTACTGCTGGAGTTGATTATTAGGTGACCGAAGCAGAGTGGAATGTAACCGAAATCCATGCTTATATTGTTGTTACTTACCGTCGTCTATCTCGGAAAGGACATTTTCGGTCGCATGATAACCATATTCGTTTCTTGGAGTAAAATGATTCAGTCAACGTTCGGCTACCTATTTCGGAAGTGATAAATTTAACAGTATTCTCGGCTCCCATATATGTTGGGTGGCAGCGCTCGAAATAAAACCGTTGAAAAACAAAACTCGGCAACTGTATGTGACACCATAATAGAAATCATAATGACATACAGTTATACGGAAAATATTAGATGCTTGAGTGATTCAGGACTTAGTAGGAAGCGGAAATTTCATAAATGCACGCTTAAATGTAGGACGATATCATCATGGGTTGCCTGGTTAAATTCTCGCAGAAGTGTATAACGGCATTCGTAATAACATTGGTGTAATGTTAGGAATTACTGCGTTCAAGGAATGCAGCACATTCTGGGGGTTGATATCAGGGATGGCGGTTGTAGTTTGGTCAACCCGGCGATCGTCCTAGGGGGAGGCACCTGATTTAACGGACTGAAGCTTAGTTCGGTAACATGCATTACTTACAAGTTGAGACGTTCCTTGAAGTTTGGTGTATGGTAAGTTCATAGTCCAGTTTCGTGTCTGCAATGATAGACTTAGAGGTCCACACTGCAAAGCTACTTAATTATCGACAAAGTATAGCAAAGGTTAATGGCTTAAACATGCCAGATGAAGACATAAATTCCAGCTCTTGTAGCGTTAAACGTTCTTGTGGCCTGGCCACGTCTTCACATTATCGCCTCATCTTCTGGTGTCCCAAGACTTTGCTAACTCAAAAAACCAGCATGAATGTCGTCATTATCCGGAGCATTGAGAGGGGGGCAAGTGTCGCCATACATGGCTTATATAAGGAGCTACTGCTGTCGGCAAGGATCAGCAAAGACGTAAAGTATTTCCATTGTCCTATTTATGACGTTTCAGTGCAAAGCCCTGCTTCTACACTGCCTTTTGACTTACAATTAGTGTTTGAGTGAGCCTGCCTGGAAAATCTAAACATGTTCCCTTCTCTCCGAGTTTCTTTCTGCTTTTTGTAAAACTGGCTTAGCGTTGTACACACACTGTAGGCGTCCACAGGGCTTGCCAACACTGGTTCTTATGATGATTAGGGTTGGAGTATGATTTCATGTGAGGAACAGGTTTAGTGTTGAGCTTGGGATTAGAGTTAGTGCTAAGACAGAGTTTGTGCCTAGGGTTGCGGTTAGCCCCAGACAATTTTCAGTGTTGGTGACGTTAAGTCAGCCCACCCACACTGATTCCCCAGTTAACTCTCACTCAGTACTTTAAATTCCTCTCCCTTCTCTGTGCCCCCCTTTTAGTCTCTCCTCCGTTTATTTTCTACTACTCAACCTCATCTCCCCTGCAGATGCCGCTTTCTTCCAACATTCCTTCTGAATGAACTTGCTTTTTTAGCCACCAGTTATATACTGTTCAGGGAATTATGCTTAGCTTATTTTTTGCGGTGGTAGTAGACGAATTTCGTCTTCTGGCGATTATTTAATTACTCAGAATAATCGAATCACATAGCATGCATATGCTGCATTCCGTGTTTTCAAGGAAACCGTCATGCATATATGTAGAAATCAGTAAAATTGGCCAGAGACTCCTAATGCAGTCCATTGAAGCCAGGTGACCAGGTCGTTTCTGTGGACTCTAGGCGTCTCGCACAAGCGCAAATGACAACTACTACTCGGCAACCTTCACTGTGACGCTTAGTTGAGCGTGCGTTTGGTTGAGTTCAAGCATCACGAAAAGGCAGCGCCAATCGACCAAGTTTGACACGTTTGTGAGTAGGACTTCCACAAGACTGGTTTTAAGGAAACAGAGGAAATGACAATTCTCTAGCCCATTTTGAGCACGCCGACTTTGGAACCTATGATTGAGAAGGAAATAGCGCGACTGCTAATGGACCAGAGTTCATGCATTTTCCGTCCGCTAAGTGATGACTTGATAGCACAGTGCGGCTCTTCAGGGCGGTTCAAAATATCTTGATCATGGGGCTTTGAAAAGCATGGGATAAATTAGTATCCCAGTATTGCATTCCTAGACTCTCGTCAATTTTGAAAATGCGTGAATTCTGGATCGACAAATAACAAAGGCCAATAAACACTTGTTCATGTATTAACCACTATACTATATGAGACAATGAATACTATGCCACCAGTTCCCAGGCTTAGAACAGAATACTATACGATAAAATGCGGTTCAGTTTTTAACAGAATAAGCTGTACGTAGCGCATTCTTGAAAATTTAACGTACGACATGAACTTATCCCATGTGGAACCCCGCTTAGTCTTTTGAGGAAGGCATATTCGGTTCCTACATTACTGTAAATATTGCTAAATTAAAGATCTAATTATACTTTTATAGTATTATAGTACAAAAATAAAACTACCATACTTCAGTAATGATCCGCTTTTAACGGCTTAGAATTTTTCCCTTTGGTCTTTTTATGATTTTATGGATTGACTAATTTTGACACGTCAGTGTTGGCGGTAGTCCCCATATACGTAAATACTTATGCATGTGGTCATATTGTTCGTGTTTCATGTTGGAGTCAGAAATCTGACAATAACAAACGTAATGTACTTGAATAGAATAAGTAGAACGTTAGACTTATAGTATAGGAAATCATATACAGGTACCAGTTTCGAACGGCTGATACCCAAAATGCAAACAAGGCAAGTGTCTCACAACCTCCATTTGCATATTATAATATTATAGCAGTATATAATAATACACGCAGTAACATTGGATACAGTATGTAGAACATTATTTTTATGAAATCATCCCTGTGTATTATCAGTTATGACAAATTAACGTTAAAACGATCTATATGCCTTACCGGTCACGAAAAAACCTAGGAAATACATCCCCTGAACCCACGAAACTCAGTCGTTAGGTTCTAAGGAGAAAATGAGCGAACTCATAAAGGTGCAGATCCAAAAGCACGAAATTTCGGAGTGTTATTGCATTGCATTTTTCGATATTCCAGAGGAATAGGTTACGCAGTATGAAAGGTTTTTTGGGCTAAATCCGAGGGCATCTGTTCCCATGTCCCAGCCATGACCCCCAACCTCTACCCTAACCGCACTGGAAGTTAGCGCAGGGAGATACGCATTTCCGTGTCCACCCTACCAATATTCTCCATTTGCTCTCAGCAGGACTCGACAACGCAATTTTCTGCAACGGTAATAACAACGGCATCAAAATAGCTAATAAGACTAACATCATCAGGGCAGATCTGCTTTCGCCAAAGTACACACAGAACGCAGGCAGGCAAACGACCAGTTGCTCAACATCTAAATACTTACTACAGAATGACCAGCTAAATCAAGGTGGCGTTTATTTCTGGACAGCCGTCCTGCTGTCCGCTGTACATTAATTTTGCAGGGTTTTTTGATCTGCTAGAGAAGCGGCACTGCTTGATTATAAGCTGGAGGAAGTTCTTTGACCCCGGGTTCACCGTAGAGTCTCTCAGGTCAGGCAAACCCAGTGGCTTTTCAGAACGAAGCCTCATCGCATTCTTATCGTCGTTGTTTCAAATTTCACGCCGAAAACCAAAACTATTTAACATACCAGGTAAAATGAGTTCTCAACATGGTAGCGCAAGGTAGCACAGATCGAACTGTGCTGGGATTTTTCTTCAAATAGGCTCTAAAAACTTGAGCTATTTCGCTACCTTTTTCTCGTGCCCTAGGAAGGCGCAATAAAAGATAATTGTTTATGTATTTACTATAGTTACAAAAATAATCAGTCTAGTGAAGTCTATACCATGGAAGGTCATCGGTTACAATCCGCAGTTTGGGATACAGGCAAGCGAAATTAATGGTTCAAGAAGTGCTCAAAGCAAAGCGGGTGTACAATAGGTGCAAACTGATTAACAAATGCTCAGCATAGCCAACATATTTGTGAGAAGACAGAACAATGCTAGAAACTTTCAAACTCTGGTTTCCCGCTTTTTTTACTGATCGATTTTCTTCAAAGTAATTGACAGTAGAAGCTGACTAAAATTGTCCTAAAACGATCTAACAATTTGGCCGTTATGCGATGCAGTTTGCTGAATTTTGTTGCAGGCGAAATAAGTGTGCCACTTGGACATGGATAAAGCTGTTCAATTTGAAGGCCCTTTGTCTCTTTTGGAAGGTCTTAAGTCAGGCGGCATCCTGCCTATGTGGTCAGTCTCAACGTTCTTTTGCTATTCATTGGGCACTGGTTAATGCCAACTTCCCGCATCGGAGAGGAATCTAAAACCCCCCGATGACGAGAGTTCTTTCTCTCAAAATCCCATGAGAATACTTTATGCTACGGTAGTGACGTAACCATGTAGTAGGTGCATTTTCAAGCACAATTTCTAATCAATCAGAAACCGGCCAAAATATATCGACCAAAGTGCTTAATTACTAATAAACGGCTTTCGGTTAAAGAGAAGCCCAAAAGAATAGATGAAAGAAATATTAAGTTGACCATTAATAGCAGCGTTCGTGTTAAACAGGAAAAGTCAATTCTTAGAAGCACATTTGGTATGCCTATCCAAATAGTCAAGTAAATAAAAGGGCTCGATCGCCATACTGTCTCAAAATCTGTTTTCTATACAGTTGAAGAAACGCCTCATCATCATTGGATTAATTCGGGACAGGGAAAGTAGTTAAGTACGTAATGTTTGGTTATGTGTTTCAACATTCTTAATCGAAAACTCGACGTACTTGATCAAATTGTGTATTGCTTACGACGCGGTTGGCTAGAGCATGAAGAATTTGAATTAAGTGTGCTGATAGGGAAGTCAGGGATGACAGTTTTTATGAGCTCAAATGCAAACAGGAGGGACAACGACTAAGTTAGAACAGAATTAACAAATGCAGTCCGAAACGCACCGTTTCCTGTGTATGAAGAGGATTTTTCTTCCGCAACCTTGTGACGTTTTAGGCGACAACGGAATCTGTTGAGTTACAGGGTGTAATTAAAACGCAGCAAGAAATCTACGGTTTCCAATGTTTTCGGCCGACTGCCAAAAATACAGGTTTTTAATGTATATATCGAACGTATTATACCGTACTTCCGACATAGATACTAACTAAAGTTGATACACGTATTTCGCCGATATTCTGCCGCCGCGTGACACATTTGCGAGGGGTTCGGCTCTTTAGTTCTCTATGCGGGTTCTGGTATATGAACTCCAGAGAATAATCAAGTGGATAATTTCAGAAACTACTCAACGCAGGAAATGGAGTTTAGTCTCCCGGACATGACTTTTTAGGGTCGGAACCGAAATTTCAATTAACATTTGAGTCGAAGACAATCAACTACTATAGATTAACCACCAATGCCCATTATACAAACAAGTAATACTACTAGTAGTATGAAATGTGCATATCGAACGTGGCTGGGCTTTTAGTTAGTACCTGTGTCGGGAGTACGGTAAAATACGTTGCAATTAGGCTGCAGCACTGCTTTTTACGGCACAAAATAACAATGACTTACAAAGTAGAATTTCCAAAGGAGAGCCAATATGTGTCTTTTGAAAATAACGTGCTTATCTGCGTCCTTCTTCTCCTGACTTGCGCATAACCAAAATTGATTTGAAAATGAGCGAAGGCTTGTCTAACAAAATTTTTCCGTTTTGATTAATGTCTTCTAGTAAATAAATCACACATTCATAACTGCGGTCTATAACAATTATTAACATAGCGAATAACCTACACACAAGTTAGCAGCGATTTTCACCCAAATTCTTAAATCTTCCTTTATAACATTTTGCACGAGACATGGACATTTTCGGGATATCGTAAGACAAATAAATAAAATGCACAACGTTTGATGTCCCAAGAAATGATCGCCTAGATCCTCCTCACCTACCATTTATCCCAGAGCATGAAAACAGAACGAGGGAAGTTATACGTAGCTAGAGATCAGAGGGGGGGAAAGATTGACTGAAAGTTCTAAAAAGTCTTCAAATGAAGACTGTCCTGCGGTCGAAGAGGAAGGAACTTGATTAGATTAACTTATGAACTGCTATACATCAACTTTCGCTGCAGGCATCCTTCTACCACTGCCCTTATGAACCACAATTACGTTGCGCACGATTTTCTACTGACTTTCAATACTTGCATAAATTTTGTAAGATATTTACAAGTACTACTTAAACTTTCAGTTCTATCTTCATTACGTAGTCAGCCGCATCGCAAAATTCAGTGCTTGAAGAAAGCGCGCTTATTAATTTTAATGAAGTCTGCATTTAAGGAAGTGTTCGGGCCCCGCGCATGAGTAGGAATGACATCTGCTATCCTAAAGCTTAATATACCGGTGTACAAGTATGCATCTTGCGTCTGGTCTGCCTTGATCAGACATTTTTTCATAGACAAATAAGACGAGCATGAGGACGAGTACGCTTCGTGTGGCACGGAGGCTTATGAAACAGGTGAGTGCGTACGACATGCTTAAAAATATGCAGGAATGTCACAAATTTTACAGCATTATATAAGGAGTAAGTCACAATTGAAGGGAGGTTATGTCTTAAAAGAAAACTAAAACTAATGAAAACTGTGCTAAATTTTTATGGCGATATTATTTAGTCTCTGCAAGCGATATAATTCAGCGAAAGACTATGTGCTATTATCAGGATTGTTTGTCTTCCGGGTGCTAACTTGCCTAAACTACATCAAAACTGCTCAACCAAAGGTTAACAGGCTTTCGCTTATGAAATGTTTCGGAATTCTTTCTCGGGACAGTCAGTATCGCAGTCTTCACTGAATGAAAGCGCATTATAAAGGTGTCATGCTTCGCGAATTTCGATGTATTGTAACCTTCTTATAATGACATTATGTGATTTTATATTTACATAACATTTGTTTTGCCGTAGCCGAATGGAACTAGCGAGGCCGTGATCTGTTTGTCTCGGTTTCACTATGGCGAACCGTTCGTATGTCTTATGCCCAATTTTCAGTCCGGCGCTTTTGCAGACGAGCCTATAGCAAACGTGAATTTGGCGAGGTTTGTCGAAAAGTACAAACAGGCTATGGCGATCGTTTCTGGGTTCTTGCCATGGCCAGTGGAAAAAGCCCCAACTTCAGGCCTGGCGTTCTCGAATAAGATGTGGACTCAGTAAACTTGGAGCCGACTGAGCCCAAGGTCCTACCGAAAATCTTCGAACCCAAGTTCTGTTGACTACGACCTAGAATTCCTTTCTCTCGTGGAAACAGCGTTCACGGACCTAGCCTTTACGGACGGACGGATTTCGGCCGATCGGCCTTCATTTATGGATTACCGCGGTTAAACTGTCACCTGTAACAAATGCACACCGGAAGTTCCTGATAAAACGGAAATACGAGCTCCATGCTAGGAGTAAATCAGATGGATGAGCACCAATTCCAGGAGATATGCTGATTCCCAAGAGTATACATGCACACCTCGTTGTTAGATCTGCGATTTCCGTTCCCAACGCAGATGCTTCCAATAAATCTAATCTCAACTCCTCCTGACGTTCGGTTCGGAGTAATAAAGTAAATATTCCGTGCTTCTCGAAATCTTTTTAACGGTTGTTTCGACAGATCAGTTCAATCACGCAGTATTGATTTAAATTTGCAATGTTTATCCAGTTACGTGCCAGACCTTTCAAGAATGGTGAAAACTGCTGTCGCAACTTTATTCCTAGGAAGAAAAATAAATGTCATCATAAACTGGCCGATCAACATGGAATTAAACCTACTGGACGAGCCTTTCAGACTCGTCTCAAAAAGGTGTTTTGGGTATTTGTGTTGCCTACGTCAGCTTGCGTAGAAGACTGAGTGATTCTAAGGTTTGTTCTAAGAGCAGAATCAATAATTATATTTCAGATAACTATAATGGAAATGATAACAACTGCAATCTCGTACTAGTGCAAAAATTTTGGAACACTAATTCCTGTCGGGTGGAGTGGAAGCCGATGGCGTGTCAGTCATTACAACCTTTATATTAG
This sequence comes from Spirometra erinaceieuropaei, assembly GCA_902702965.1. Taxonomy (NCBI): domain Eukaryota; kingdom Metazoa; phylum Platyhelminthes; class Cestoda; order Diphyllobothriidea; family Diphyllobothriidae; genus Spirometra; species Spirometra erinaceieuropaei. Next base: position 94,740 of record CACRXP010000991.1, read on the forward strand.
AATTTGCATCTCAGAGGCGTAGTTATCACTACCCACCATCGTACATCTTATACGATTCCACAAAAGGCGTTGTCGGCGGATAAGTTGTCAACAATTCCGAGGAATCCTTCGCGGTGCGTTGTGTTAATCCCGCCCAAACCGTCTGCAGAAGCTCCAGTGGTCATTTCAAACATGTGCCAGAGAGTCTCGCAAGGTTGATTTTAATTCCGGCAAAACTGCCTACACTAGGCGGAAGCAGAAGGATACTTGGAAAAAAGAGCCATTAGGAAATACATAACACCGATAAGTTAATTTGGTGGTAGGCACTGCGATTCTAGCCATTTCTCTGCAGATTTTC
>CACRXP010000991.1:100846-114139 GCA_902702965.1 Spirometra erinaceieuropaei
CTTTTAACGGCTTAGAATTTTTCCCTTTGGTCTTTTTATGATTTTATGGATTGACTGATTTTGACACGTCAGTGTTGGCGGTAGTCCCCATAAACGTAAATACTTATGCATGTGGTCATATTGTTCGTGTTTCATGTTGGAGTCAGAAATCTGACAATAACAAACGTAATGTACGCGAATAGAATAAGTAGAACGTTAGTTTTATAGTATCGGAAATCATATACAGGTACCAGTTTCGAACGGCTGATACCCAAAATGCAAACAAGGCAAGTGGCTCACAACCTCCATTTGCATATTATAATATTATAGCAGTATATAATAATACACGCAGTAACATTGGGTACAGTATGTAGAACATTATTTTTATGAAATCATCCCTGTGTATTATCAGTTATGACAAATTAACGTTAAAACGATCTATATGCATTACCGGTCACGAAAAAACCTAGGAAATACATCCCCTGAACCCACGAAACTCAGACGTTAGGTTCTAAGGAGAAAATGAGCGAACTCATAAAGGTGCGGATCCAAAAGCACGAAATTTCGGAGTGTTATTGCATTGCATTTTTCGATATTCTAGAGGAATAGGTTACGCACTATGAAAGGTTTTATGGCTAAATCCGAGGGCATCTGTTCCCATGTCCCAGTCATGACCCCCAACCTCTACCCTAACCGCACTGGAAGTTAGCGCAGGGAGATACGCATTTCCGTGTCCACCCTACCAATATTCTCCATTTGCTCTCAGCAGGACTCGACAACGCAATTTTCTGCAACGGTAATAACAACGGCATCAAAATAGCTAATAAGACTAACATCATCAGGGCAGATCTGCTTTCGCCAAAGTACACACAGAACGCAGGCAGGCAAACGACCAGTTGCTCAACATCTAAATACTTACTACAGAATGACCAGCTAAATCAAGGTGGCGTTTATTTCTGGACAGCCGTCCTGCTGTCCGCTGTACATTAATTTTGCAGGGTTTTTTGATCTGCTAGAGAAGCGGCACTGCTTGATTATAAGCTGGAGGAAGTTCTTTGACCCCGGGTTCACCGTAGAGTCTCTCAGGTCAGGCAAACCCAGTGGCTTTTCAGAACGAAGCCTCATCGCATTCTTATCGTCGTTGTTTCAAATTTCACGCCGAAAACCAAAACTATTTAACATACCAGGTAAAATGAGTTCTCAACATGGTAGCGCAAGGTAGCACAGATCGAACTGTGCTGGGATTTTTCTTCAAATAGGCTCTTAAAAACTTGAGCTATTTCGCTACCTTTTTCTCGTGCCCTAGGAAGGCGCAATAAAAGACAATTGTTTATGTATTTGCTATAGTTACAAAAATAATCAGTCTAGTGAAGTCCATACCATGGAAGGTCATCGGTTACAATCCACAGTTTGGGATACAGGCAAGCGAAATTAATGGTTCAAGAAGTGCTTAAAGCAAAGCGGGTGTACAATAGGTGCAAACTGATTAACAAATGCTCAGCATAGCCAACATATTTGTGAGAAGACAGAACAATGCTAGAAACTTTCAAACCCTGGTTTCCCTCTTTTTTTACTGATCGATTTTCTTCAAAGTAATTGACAGTAGAAGCTGACTAAAATTTTCCTAAAACGATCTAACAATTTGGCCGTTTTGCGATGCAGTTTGCTGAATTTTGTTGCAGGCGAAATAAGTGTGCCACTTGGACATGGATAAAGCTGTTCAATTTGAAGGCCCTTTGTCTCTTTTGAAAGGTCTTAAGTCAGGCGGCATCCTGCCTGTGTGGTCAGTCTCAACGTTCTTTTGTTATTCATTGGGCACTGGTTAATGCCAAATTCCCGCATCGGGGAGGAATCTAAAACCTCCCCGATGACGAGAGTTCTTTCTCTCAAAATCCCATGAGAATACTTTATGCTACGGTAGTGACGTAACCATGTAGTAGGTGCATTTTCAAGCACAATTTCTAATCAATCAGAAACCGGCCAAAATATATCGACCAAAGTGCTTAATTACTAATAAACGGCTTTCGGTTAAAGAGAAGCCCAAAAGAATTGATGAAAGAAATATTAAGTTGACCATTAATAGCAGCGTTCGTGTTAAACAGGAAAAGTCAATTCTTAGAAGCACATTTGGTATGCCTATCCAAATAGTCAAGTAAATAAAAGGGCACGATCGTCATACTGTTTCAAAATCTGTTTTCTATACAGTTGAAGAAACGCCTCATCATCATTGGATTAATTCGGGACAGGGAAAGTAGTTAAGTACGTAATGTTTGGTTATGTGTTTCAACATTCTTAATTGAAAACTCGACGTACTTGATCAAATTGTGTATTGCTTACGATGCGGTTGGCTAGAGCATGAAGAATTTGACTTGAGTGTGCTGATAGGGAAGTCAGGGATGACAGTTTTTATGAGTTCAAATGCAAAGAGGAGGGACAACGAATAAGTTAGAACAGAATTAACAAATGCAGTCCAAAACGCACCGTTTCCTGTGTATCAAGAGGATTTTTCTTCCGCAACCTTGTGACGTTTTAGGCGACAACGGAATCTGTTGAGTTACAGGGTGTAATTAAAATGCAGCAAGAAATCTACGGTTTCCAATTTTTTCAGCCGACGGCCAAAAATACAGGTTTTTAATGTATATATCGAACGTATTATACCGTACTTCCGACATAGATACTAATTAAAGTTGATACACGTATTTCGCCGATATTCTGCCGCCGCGTGACACATGTGCGAGGGGTTCGGCTCTTTAGTGGGATCCCCAGCGTTCTCTATGCGGTTTCTGGTATATAAACTCCAGAGAATAATCAAGTGAATAATTTCAGAAACTACTCAACGCAGGAAATGGAGTTAAGTCTCCCGGACATGAACTTTTAGGGTCGGAACCGAAATTTCAATTAACATTTGAGTCGAAGACAATCAACTACTATAGATTAACCACCAATGTCCATTATACAAACAAGTAATACTACTAGTAGTATGAAATGTATATTTCGAACGTGGCTGGGCTTTTATTTAGTACCTGTGTAGGGAGTACGGTAAAATACGTTGCAATTAGGCTGCAGCACTGTTTTTTACGGCGCAAAATAACAATGACTTACGAAGTAGAATTTCCAAAGGAGACCCAATATGTGTCTTTTGAAAATAACGTGCTTATCTGCGTCCTTCTTCTCCTGACTTGCGCATAGCCAAAATTGATTTGGAAATGAGCGAAGGCTTGTCTAACAAAATTTCTCCGTTTTGATTAATGTCGTTTAGTAAATAACTCACACATTCATAACTGCGGTCTATAACAATTATTAACATAGCGTATAACCTACACACGAGTTAGCAGCGATTTCCACCGAAATTCTTAAATCTTCCTTTATAACATTTGGTAACAATTGGGAGATGGCACCCAAAAAAGTCCGTTACCGAAGAGAATATGCCGGAGGACTGCATGAGTGTTCATCCACAGGCTGATGAAAGGAATAAAATAAGGGTATTTTACTGAGGGCCGGAAAACTTTAAAAGCATACAATCCTAGACAGACGGTGTCATCAGCTAAGCAATTTCACAAAATGGCAACTCTCGTCGGGGTCAAGTGCGGCGATGTTTTCAATCACGTCCTCTGTGTTTATTGAACATGCAGTTTTGAAAGCGAGGATATGAAGGCATAGGGTCATAAACAGCACAACGTACAACGTTTCCTTTAGCCAACTGCATTCCGCTTTTAATCCCCTATTTAAAAAAGCAATTAAGCAGGGAATACGAGCTGATCGACTTCATATTATCTGCCTCTTCAAGCAAATCCGACACCGCGCACATTTTTGTTGCCATATCGTGATGAGGTTACACTTTATCGTTCGAAAAGCCATTTCTGAAAAAACTTCTTAGTATTATTTATTTATATCCACGCGATCGAAGGCCCACCCGTAAAACCCCTATTACCACCTGTCCCGTAAGACAGGCTGCTTTGGTTGGACGGATTTTCTTGGGTGCCATCTCCCAATTGTTACCTAACATTTTGCACGAGACAGGAACATTTCCGGGATATCGTAAGACAAATAAATGAAATGCACAACGTTTGATGCCCTACGAAATGATCGCCTAGATCCTCCTCACCTACCATATATCCCAGAGCATAAAAACAGAACGAGGGGAGTTATACGTAGCTAGAGATCAGAGGGAGGGAAATATTGACTGTAAGTTCTAAAAAGTCTTCAAATGAAGACTGTTCTACCGTCGAAGAGGCAGAAACTTGATTAGATTAACTTATGAACTGCTATACATCAACTTTCGCTGCAGGCATCCTTCTACCATTGCCGTTATGAACCACAATAACGTTGCGCACGATTTTCTATTGACTTTCAATACTTGCATAAATTTTGTAAGATATTTACAAGTAGTACTTAAACTTTCAGTTCTATCTTCATTACGTAGTCAGCCGCTTCGCAAAATTCAGTGCTTGAAGAAAACGCGCTTATCAGTTTTACTGAAGTCTGCATTTAAGGAAGTGTTCGGGCCCTGCGCATGAGTATGAATGACATCTGCTATCCGAAAGCTTAATATACCGGTGTACAAGTATGCATCTTGCGTCTGGTCTGCCTTGATCATGCATTTTTTTCATAGACACATAAGACGAGCATAAGAACGAGTACGCTTCGTGTGGCACGGAGGCTTATGAAACAGGTGAGGGCGTACAACATGCTTAAAAATATGCAGGAATGTCACAAATTTTACAACATTATATAAGGGGTAAGTCACAATTGAAGAGAGGTTATGTCTTAAAAGAAAACTAAAACTAATGAAACCTGTGCTAAATTGTTATGGCGATATTATTTAGTCTCTGCAAGCGATATAATTCAGCGAAAGACTATATGCTATTATCAGGATTGTTTGTCTTCCGGGTGCTAACTTGCATAAACTACATCAAAACTGCTCAACCAAAGGTTAACAGGATTTCGCGTATGAAATGTTTCGGAATTCTTTCTCGGGATAGTCAGTATCACAGTCTTCACTGACTGAAAGCGCATTATAAATGTGTCATGCTTCGCGAATTTCGATGTATTGTAACCTTATAATGAAATTCTGTGATTTTATATTTACATAGCATTTGCTTTGCCGTAGCCGAATGGAACTAAGGAGGCCGTGATCTGTTTGTCTCGGTTTCACTATGGCGAACCGTTCGTATGTCTTATGCCCAATTTTCAGGCCGGCGCTTTTGCAGACGAGCCTACAGCGAACGTGAATTTGGCGAGGTTTGTCGAAAAGTACAAACAGGCTATGGCAATCGTTTCTGGGTTCTTGCCATGGCCAGTGGAAAAAGCCCCAACTTCAGGCCTAGCGTTCTCGAATAAGATGTGGACTCAGTAAACTTGCAGCCGACTGAGCCCAAGGTCCTACCGAAAATCTCCTAACCCAAGTTCTGTTGGCCACGACCTAGAATTCCTCCCTCTCGTGGAAACAGCGTTCACGGACCTAGCCTTTACGGACGGACGGATTTCGGCCGATCAGCCTTCATTTATGGATTACCGCGGTTAAACTGTCACCTGTAACAAATGCACGCCGGAAGTTCCTGATAAAACGGAAATACGAACTCCATGCTAGGAGTAAATCAGATGGATGAGCACAAATTCCAGGAGATGTGTTGATTCCCAAGAGTGTACATGCACACCTTGTTGTTAGATCTGCGATTTCCGTTCCCAATGCAGGTGCTTCCAATAAATCTAATCTCAACTCCTCCTGACGTTAGGTTCGGAGTAATAAAGTAAATATTCCGTGCTTCTCGAAATCTTTTTAACGGCTGTTTCGACAGATCAGTTCAATCAAGCAGTATTGATTTAAATTTGCAATGTTTATCCAGTTACGTGCCAGATCTTTCAAGAATGGTGAAAATTGCTGTCACAACTTTATTCCTAGGGATAAAAATAAATGTCATCATAAACTGGCCGATCAACATGGAATTAAACCTATTGGACGAGCCTTTCAGACTCGTCTCAAAAAGGTGTATGAGTATTTGTGTTGCCTACGTCAGATTGCGTAGAAGACTGAGTGATTCTAAGGTTTGTTCTAAGAGCATAATCAATAATTATATTTAAGATAACTATAATGGAAATGATAACAACTGCAATCTTGTACTAGTGCAAAAATTTTGGAACACTAATTCCTGTCGGGTGGAGTGGAAGCCGATGGCGTGTCAGTCATTACAACCTTTATATAAGAATTTGTATCTCAGAGGCGTAGTTATCACTACCCACCATCGTACATCTTATACGATTCCACAAAAGGCGTTGTCGGCGGATAAGTTGTCAACAATTCCGAGGAATCCTTCGCGGTGCGTTGTGTTAATCCCGCCCAAACCGGCTGCAGAAGCTCCAGTGGTCATTTCAAACATGTGCTCGAGAGTCTCGCAAGGTTGATTTTAATTCCGGCAAAACTGCCTACACTAGGCGGAAGCAGAAGGATACTTGGAAAAAAGAGCCATTAGGAAACACGTAACATCGATAAGCTAATTTGGTGGAAGGCACTGCGATTCTAGCCATTTCTCTGCAGATTTTCATATGCATGTGGGATTGGAATGAAAGCAGAGCGGTCGTTTCAGCCAAGAGACTAAGAAAAAATTATCCATATCGCAACTAGAGGATAGCACTGCGGTATTTGAAAGCAGGGTTATTAAATAAAGATAAGGTGGGTTAACTGGCATTTGCCTAAGCAGACCAGAGACCTTTTTCTTAGAAGAGGCACATTTTCGAGGGCTTAGAAAGCCAATACAATTACTTTTTCTCTTCCTAACCTGCTCATTTTTCTAGTTGCACAAAAGGCCAAGTAAATGCAGAATGAGTTACTGTGCTCCCAGCCCGAGTACCAGGTATGAGTCCAGACGCTGTTTCGCCGACTTTGAACCACTTAATTAAGCAGCTCTGAGGTGTTTCAGTCATTAACGAGTGCTCCCAGCGTTCCGCGTGGGTTTTCTGGCATACACTCCGGTTTCTACTGCTAGGCTTTCTGCTTTCTCGGAAACTGATATGTGCGCTTGAGGCAAATGTTCAGCACAAACTTGCTCAGGGTTCAGTTCAAAAAGTCTATATGGATATTGAAGCAGCAGAAAAGTTGTGTAATATTCACCTTCTGACGGCACATGATTCGATCAAGATGCCATCTAAAAACTTAGACACATTATGCATAAAAGACCTCGAAACTTTCAGCCCAGCACGAGATTTACTCGGCGTTTGTCAAGTTCACACAGCGGAATCATCACCTCGTCAGCCAACCCCGACAGTAAGTCGGTCCACCACTGACCGAGAGATAACCCACCAGAGTTTCTGAAAACCAGCAAGATGTGGATTGCAGCTGTGAAAACACTACAGTTCTCATACTTAGACAATGATGTAGTTCGTTGGGGAATACCGCTGTGATCGGGCACTTTGTAATTTTTTCCTAAACACAGTGCTAGAATAGCCGTATAACTTCTTATTTTTCATGCTGTACATGAAAGCCCACTTGCTGGCGTTATAGGTCAAACGTTCGGTAGCGATTTAAAAAGCCTTCATTCTTTCCTGGTGGAGACATAAGTAATCAAGCTGTTCGCGAGTTACTCCAAAATCCGGCAGACAAGACGCTTTGCACAGTAGCATCCTCAGGCTGAGTGCTTAAGATCGCCTCGAAAAGCTGAAAAATCATCAGCAATCAAGCTCTAAACAGTGCCACTCTGTTCTAGTTGTTAGAGTGTTTCATACTGGAGATTTCGGTGCCAAGGAGGCCTCATGTGGATGACACCCGAAGATTGCCCCTGATGGGCACAGCGTGGCCACCATCCAGGAGCGGTTGTGGATGCCCCAGACGTCAGTTGCTACCAGATCCAGTAATTAGTAGGCTGGGGTGTTCTGGCCTTCGAAAATATCCCATATGTCTACCCTACTCTCAACCACAAATCTGCCTGATGGATCCTCCATGACCTAACCAGTGCTGTAATATGGCACCGAGTCGATTTCTTATCAATTTCCTTCTTGGACTTCGATAAAGACAAATCTCGACTTGTCTATGACAATGATATGGGGAGGTGTATTTGTACGACCTCCCACTTACCAGTCAGGGCGTGGAATGTCCAAAACTTGGAGGACCACATCTAAGTAAAGTAAGACACAAAAAATCGGCCGAAAAATGATAGTTCTTATTTTTGCTTTCAACGGTAGCTTATTAGGATGGTAGACTTAAGAGAGTGGAACTGCGACGTCCGTTATCGTGTGCTATAGGCGGTCCTTTCTGCGTCTCTGAGAATTGCCTTATGGTGAGATCGAGCGGCCGACTTCCACGTCTTGACATCTTGCTTGCGCACAAATGTAACTTCTCGGCTGATTATGAAATATGCTTGGCTGGGCAGAGACCTCATTTGTCTGACCGTACGCTTCATGTTTTCCGCCTCGAAACGGGAGGAAATAAATTACATGCAAAACTGTTTGAGATGAGAGAAGTGATTCTGGAATTTGTCAAATCCACGTCTGACAGACTCGAGCAGCACGACTTTGAGGAGCGTTTCGACGTCTGAGTTCGTAATCTCAAATGGCGCATTGAACATGTTGGAACATGTCGAAGAGGAATAAAATGGAGATCACAATTCAAGAAAAAATTCATTCTGAATTGTATACCCTGGAAGTGGCGTACAGCTTCAAACAGCAGACATAAGCAGTTAATTTCAACAGTTGGATTCTGGCCGACAACCTCTAAAACATCGGTTTGGTCACAAAAACTTTCGGGGTAAAGTCCGTTTTCTGCCGTCCTACATACTGCTCACCTCATTGCTGGTGCTCTACAAGATGACTTTCCCTGTGCTGGTTTACCCTCTGCTTCTTGCATTTATTTACTTCTTGAGATGAATAGGCGTTATTACAACTTTACTAAAATGTACTGTCTGAGTCCAAGTTATGTTTACATGATGTTGCGCACGGATTTTCTTGGACAGATTACCGGTCTTTTAATGCGCGAATCTTCTAAAATGATCAACAAACTTTCGTTTACCGTAAAAATTTCTAGTTTCACTATTTTGTCGCATTATTTTTAAACTATGTCAGTTTTTGTAGCCAGAGCTAATCTTAATTGTGCTTTGGCCACCATTATTTTGAGTGTGGTACGATGATAGTAACTGTTAATTTGCACGCGAATGTGTAAAATTAGACCAGTACAAGTCTTAGAGATTCTGTGCAAGCGGGGAATTTTGGTAATGTCGTCTCCTGCATTTGCCTTTATACACCGCATCCTCCTGCGTTTGTGTTGAAATCAACATGACAAACCACAAGACCGGTTTGGGACTTAACTGACGCGTCATAACTGAGCATGTGCAAAGGAGCTGTTCAGAGCTGGCTTTCTCCTTTAACGTCATGTCGAAATTATAGTCGTCGTTGTTGTGGATCTGACTACCCCCCGCATGACCTTGGACTGCGCATGTCGGGGTCGAATCGTCGGTTGGATGCGAAGTTACCTAGTGACTACTTTCTACATGCTACAGCAATCTTTTTACTCGTTTTCTATGTTTCGTGTGCAAGGGGCTAGCACTCTGGGACCGACAACCTGCTTTTGAGGCGACCTAAAATTATTCTGCCGTTTGTGGCCATTCGCCTGAGTCTGTTCCGTCAGCACATCCAATTTAATTTCCACCACAGTTGTTACTTTTGTGATTTGGCCTCTGCGACAGTATTGCCGAGGTGAACAAAAATCGCCAGGGGGAACTTCGCGCCGATTAAACCCTAGGGAGCAGGCATGGTTTGTTGTCCAATAAATTTGATTTATGCTGATAAGCAGCTGCAGTAGCCAGACTTAACGCCTTAAACAAGGATTATCTGAGCAAATACCAAAATAAGTAGAAAAACCATTGGGCCTACACACAAGGCGTCGAGTAAACGAGGCCAGAAACGTCAGTACGCCAGTCGCTCATTATACGCCAAAGGAAGAATAAAATTTTCGAAATAATAAAATAATTTAATAAGAAAAAGGAGGTGACAGTGGAATGTACGAAGAATATGCGAAAGAAATTAATAGTGACGTTACTGTCTTGTTTAATTTCCGAGGAAATGAATGTGTCAACTTCGAGTGAATCTCTCAGAACAGACCTTTTCAGACACGGCCAGCGAAATACGCGTGTCTGGACTTTTAGCTGGTATCTGTGTTGTCAATACAGTGAAATGATTACACAATTATATACTACTGGCTGTCCGTTGGCGGGTTGTGAACATTATGCGGTTATTCCGCGATAGCTGATGAATTTCAGCTCAAATATTCATATAAGATTTCGGACCGTACCTGAAAAAATATGTTCTGAGAGATTAACCCCAAGTTCGAGCATTTATTTCCTCGGAAATCAGACAAGACAAGTTGACATTGGAGTTCATATATCAGAAAACACACAGGAAAACTCGGGAACCAACTGATGAACCGAACCCCTCGCAGCCACGTCAGGCAGCGGCACAAGATCGGCGAAGTATGCGTGTCTGGGCTTTTAGCTTATACCCGTGTTGTTAGTACGATAGAATGATCACACAATTAGTGACGTTATTCTATCATTGGATTGATGAGAACAAGAGGAAGAAGCCAGTAGGCTGTGAGTGTGAAAGGCTGTCGAAAGTTTGGGAGTTTGTCACTGAGGTGGAGAATCCAGGTGGTTACACCTGCCTGAGACGGACCGTATGCATGACCTTACGAGTTTGTTGATGAGTCTACGTTGTAGTTTTAACCTGCCACTATGAAGTACACAATCGCTCTCCGACTTCATAGATATTTGCAGGTTTAAGACGCAGCTAGATATGCATCCACCAGTTTCCTTGTTTTCACAAAACAGCTTGGATCGCTCACCAACGGTCATATTATTTATCGTTATTTCGCTTATCCTAAATAATAAACGCATCCGAAAATGTCCGCAAGTCATTTGGTAACACCCTAAGTTCAAGAGGCATGTAAGGTAATATAAACAAATGCTAATTTCTACTTTCGCGTCCTGAAAAACAGCTGGCGGAACCAATTACATCAAAGCTAAAATGTGACCGTGATCTCCAAAGCCCTGCTAAATTAAACTGAATAAATATGAGCAAGATTCCGGTACCCCAGAAGAATCTAGCAACAAAGAATTAACAATGGCTTTACATGCAATCGTTTCAGAGGCCTCCTCCGAAATAGAAAAAGGGGCAGACTCACTAAATAAATAAATTGCTAGAAGCACAGCTGAAAAGCGAAGCTGAAGTAGACTTCTCGAAACCAGCATGTGAGGGTTTCATCAAATTCTTGGTACTTAAGTGTCTTTGGAGATCATTATTTGCTTTTCTGCAACTGTCATCGATATTTATTGGGTTGTTCGAAAAATGCTGGCCCCATTTCAGGCACAAACACTTATTCTTGAAAAATTTAATACTACTTATGGTAAAATTAGTCAAAGTATGATCCCTGGACATATTTGAGCATGATGACTGTGAGGGCAGACCGGGAGCGAGCCATCCAGAATCATCAGCAGAAAGGGAACATGAAGAAGACGACATGTCTGAAGAAAGCAGTTGTCTGATTGGGATGCCAAAAAGTTAACATTCAATTGCGAGGCTATTCTCTGCAAGAGCACGACCAAAGCAGACCTTTATGTGAACCAAATATTCAGCTCTCCGGAAAATACTGTCCGATTTCAGAAGCAAAGTTTTATTTTTGAAAGCTTTAACACTACATGTGTTAAAATTAGTCAAAGTATGATCCCTAGACATTTATGCACCTCTGCCATCGATAAACAAAGGATGTATACCTCGTCTACAGGAATCCACCGGCTCTGCTGCTAAGAAATCTTTGAATCCAGCTTCCATCTCAGTTTAGTTTTTGAAGGTTTTATTATTTAAAAGTGCCCAGTTGCTTGAAAGAATTGTAGTCAGTGGGTGAAATATCGGCGGAATATTGAAGATGTGGTAAAGTCTCGTACGCCAAATTACTGAGTTTATGCAGTGTCATTCTCGCAACATGTGACCGTGCGTTGCTGTGGAGCGGGGTTGGGCCACGTCGATTTAATATTGCAGGTCTCATTTTTTTTACCAGGAAACATAAATTTGTCCGAGTAGCTCGCAGAAAACCTCTGCCGTGTGGCCGCATCCGACCGACATGCCACCCTGACATGAGTCACCCACGGCCTCGTCAACCGAGGAAATAAGTGACCAATCCCCGCTCCCATTGTCCCGCGACTTGACTGTCACCCTTCAAGAAGGTTCGTAAAACCAGATAGAGGGGAGGCAAACGAAGGTGGAGGTTGACATAGCAGTCGGCGGACATCCAGACTTCTTGCATCTGCCTTGCTGTATGATCATCGCCTCGGCTCACGATCTCAACGGCGTCAAAGTTGAAGACGTGTTCCACTTTTGCGGTCTGGGTTTCTGCCTCCGCCTTTGGGTCCGATCTACGATCATTCCCGACCTAAAGTTTACGATTGCAGAGGAAGTGGATGAGAAACTTCCATTCCTGGGGGTTCCTGTCTGCGCCAACCAGACGGCAAACTGGCGACGTCACTCTACAGGAAACCGACGAACACTCTGCAAATGCTCAGTTACGACAACAACCACCCACTGCAACACAAACAAAGCTCTGAACGTTCGCTACACCGGTGGGTGAAAATTAACTTCAGTAGATCGGCCGTCAAAATGGACGAGATGACGCTCCTCCAAGAACTCTTCAGAGTTAAAAGCCCTCCGCGAGCATTTGTGGAACGAATCCAAATGCATCAAAGGAGATGGAGTGAAGAGCACAGCCAACCAAAACCGTGGCGGACAATCCTGTACATGAAGGGGGTCTCCTAAGCCGTGGCTAGATCCCTCGCGCCACACGGAAAAGGAGTTGCTTGCAGGTCTGAATCAACAATCCACCGGCAAATGATGCGGTCAAATGACCCTATCTCTGAATAAGAGATGTCGGCCGTTGTCAACCGACTTCATTGTAGGGCGAGGTATGGTTCCGCAGCCTCACTTGATTGACTCCATGTGGTTAGCTAAAAAAACAATTATAGTTGACACATCTAAGTTAAAAAGTCAAATTGGCTAACACGCGTTTTCGGTAATTCTTCGTCAGGCCAATACAATTACATGAAGGAGTGAAAATATACAACGTTAACAGTGTTTATAGGTGTCGCAAGGGCAATTAAGTTATTAACACTCATCTTCCCCACGCCGCCCGCATGACGAGATCGGCGGGTTTTGGTCCTTAGAGCTGGGGGAGGGGGTAAGCGTGTCTTTGAGTGATGTTCTTGGATTGAGTACACGGAGTACACATCACTGTAATCAGGGATTTGAGGCGGCATGTCGTCATCACGTGAGGTTGGCGTTGGC
>CACRXP010000991.1:114203-127465 GCA_902702965.1 Spirometra erinaceieuropaei
ACGTTTGGGAGGTAAAGACAGACTACTGTTGGAGGCCACATCAATGTGCATCTACTCATTCACTTGCTCCTGTGGAGCGGGATACATCGGCCGTACAACGAGACGCCTGGTAAAGAGGGTGCGTGAACATATGCCCGCCTGGTTAGACAGAGGTGAGACCCGATCGGTTTCGAGCTCTATTCTCGCACATTTAATCGATACGGATCACCGAGTCGATGCCAAGGAAGCATTTCAGGTTTTCTATCGGACACCAACAAGCTTCTCTAAAGGCCTACGCCAACGGATACTAGCAACGGCCGAGGCAGTGGCTATACGGCTGGCGAATCCGGTGCTATGCTACCAGAAAACCCTGACACAAGCGCTCTCTCTCTGCCGTGGCCAACGCCAACCTCGCATGATGACGACATGCCGCCTCAAATCCCTGATTACAGTGATGCGTACTCCGTGTACTCAATCCAAGAACATCACTCAAAGACACGCTTACCCCCCTCCCCCAGCTCTAAGGGCCAAAACCCGCCGACCTCGTCATGCGGGCGGCGTGGGGAAGATGAGTGTTAATAACTTAATTGCCCTTGCGACACCTATAAACACTGTTAACTTCGTATATTTTCACTCCTTCATGTAATTGTATTGGCCTGACGAAGAATTACCGAAAACGCGTGTTAACCAATTTGACTTTTCAATTGTAAAATGGGAATATTCGCTGAACTTAGACAATCCAAAGAGCTAAGTTAGTTACTCGCCGTATTAGGAGGGAAATGAGAACGCTTGCAGAGCTCAAGGCACGCGCATTGGAGCGCGTGTGAACCGATGCTGGGTGTAACCGAGGGTTGCGTGCACACTGCCTCCGCGGCAAAGCCACTCGCGAGATTATGAGGACAAGGCCGCAGAGGGAACCGCATGTTAATTCGCAGTGCATGACAACTAAAGTAGAACCGACGGAGTTCCAGTACCTCCGAAAAGTGCTATTAGCTAAACCTCTTAGCCACTAGCTGGGCAGGCAGGGCTCGAAACACGCTCAGAGAAGCGCGTGTGAAGTGACACCTGATTTAACCGAGGATGGCGTTTAAGTACTCCCCCGAGATAGAGCTACTCGCTGAAGTAAAATAGTAAGGAAAGCGTAAACATGTGATTTACGTAAAGTCAGCGTAATTGCACCTGCCAAAAACGTTTTAGAAAGCTAACCACATGGTGTTAATCAAGACGGGCTGCAGGACCAAATCTCACCCAGTACATCTTCGAGATTACAACTACGTTGGGAAAACTGTCCGACGCCTCTAAACGCGAATACACAAGCGTCAGTTAGTCATGCGAAGGTTGAGCCCAGAGTTGAAGGCAGAAACCTATGCCGCACAAACGAAACACGTCTTCAACTTTGACGCCGTTGAGATCGTGATCCGAGGAGATGATCATACAACAAGGCAGGGGCAAGAAGTCTGGATGTCTACCGACTGCTCTGTCAAACGCCACCTTTGTATGCCTCCCCTCTATTTGGTTCTACGAACCTTCTTGAAGGGGGACAGTCACAGCGCGGTACAATGGGGGGAGGGTGTCGTCAATCATCTCCTCGGTCGACGAGGGTGTGGGTGAGTCAGTTTAAGGTGACATCAGGGTCGGATGCAGCCACACAGATAGCACTGGCGGGCCACGCATCAAACAAAGTAAGCCATATAACGAGACCTGTGCGCATGGCTTTCTAGTATCTGAAGATGGGAAGACGAAGTGTGTACTAGAAACGTTAAACCTCCAATAAACCTCCTCCGGTGAACGATTCTTCCTCTGTTAATACGCCACCGGAGAATCGCACTTTTACTATCATTGAAGGTCATAATACAGTAGGTGGGCTAACTCATGAAATGTCAATCGAAATTCCGAAATGCGTTTTCGTCTCGAAAAGATTAATTAAATGGGGTTGTAAAACTAATCGTCACGCAGCATAATTCTATAATAATTCAGTTACCTCGAGATGCCGACTTTCGAGCAAACTTCTTTTTGGCCGCATACAAGGACTGCACTCTGTAAAAAATGACTGCTTAAGTAGCATGCAATTTTCTCATTGATTTCCGATGCCCTTGAATATTCAGTTATACTTCATGGAGAACATGCATAATTATATTCATTATCTTGCTCATTCGGTAGACAATGACGTCTTCTGCCAATTTTATACTAAAAGAAGGGTATAATTCGGTTTTCAAAAACGTTTCCGATTCCCGAATAATTTAAACCCGACCTGCCGTTACACTTGCATTCAGGGTTTCCAAACTACAAACCGTATATTTTCCGCGTAAGGAAAACCAAACTCTTCCCTACGGTATTAAGAGGAGATCATATGGAGTTCACAAAATTTAGCAGTGAATTTGAGCCATATTGTTAACTTTACATGCCACATTGGTAAATGCAGACTCATGACGTTTTATGAACGGCCATTTCCGGTATTAATAGTCTCTCAATTAAAAACGTTTTTTAAGCCGAATTATACCCTTTCATCGAGCATAGAATTGGAAGCAGACGTAATTTTCTACCAAATGAGAGAGAGCATGTATATTTTTATATGTGGTTTCTATGAAATATAATTGAATATGTAAGGACATCGAAAACCGATGAGAAAAATGCATGCTACTTCAGTAGTCATTTTTACAGAGTAGTTTGTGCATGCAGCCAAAAAGAAGTTCGTTCAAAAGCCGGCATCCTGAGGTAATTGAAATATCATAGAATTATGCCGCAAGTTGATTGGTTTTACAAGCCTACTAAATTAAGCTTTTCTAGACGAAAACGCATTTCGTAATTCCGGCCGAAGTTTCATGAGTTTGCCCACCTGGCTACCAACTGCGATCTAACCCATTCAATATATGTTTTATTTATAGGGGGCGGCGTTCATATGCTTATCTTGATGGGAAGGCCGAAATGGTTTGAGATACTCCTGATCGCAATCGACAGGATATGACTGCGTAGCTTATTTGATACGGCATTTGGCTTAACATTGTTTGTGATCCAGTCTCGGGTGCCCGCCTGAGGTTAAAGCGTGACTGGCTGATTGAGTCCAATGTGATGAAGAAGGAACAGTTTAGTCTCCCTTATCTTTCTGAGTAAAATCTATTTGCCACAGAGTTAGTTCACGTTGCCGGTCACACCAAAGGAAATTTACTGCGCCCAGAAAGTAGTTCAAAATCATAACGCCACATAAGGGGAATGAATAAGTCGAGCCAGCTACAGGAAGCCTTTGTTCTCCTCGAAAACCCTTAAGCAGAAGTGGCAACTCATCCGCATAAGCCTAAAAGTAGGTTTCATCGGAGCTCATTTTCTCGATAGTTCTTAGTTCAGTTTGTTCGGCAGGGGTGTATCCGATATGGTTTCCCATAACCTTCAATTTCTCACCCTAAAAAAAGAAACCAGTAATAGAATTGGTCATAGTATTTTTATACTGGTCAAGGAAAGTCCTAAAGTCTCATCCTGGACATCTACAGAGAAGTGTGAAATATCAGCTCGTCCGTCGCGAACTCCTGCACCAAAACAAGGTTAAGTACGCAAGCAGCAGGTTCGAAGGACATCATAAATTACCTGAAATCGGGGGAAATATTTCGATATCTGACGGAAATTTTGTCGGAACTGTAAGATTACGCGAGGAACGCCTTTGATATGTTCGAATATTTAACTTCTCAAACGGTTGGATAAAACGACAACTTGTTCCGTTCCTCTCTGTGTAACTGAGTGCAACCATCCAATCATGACTAATCGCACATTTTATTATATCTGACAAGGGGTTGAGTCTACGAGTAAATTTCTTATTTATGAACAGGTATGTGTGTTGGCGATTCAGCCCGAACTTGTGAAAACGCGGGGAGTCCGATTGGATTTTACAAGAATTGCTTGCTGTGAAGCAAGGTATTTTACATTGCTCTGTCGAACTCCATTTCCGAAATAATAGCCCGTGCATAGTAAGAGATATGTGGTGGTTCGACGCCGTGACCGATAATGTCCACCAATTGCTCCACAGCAGGATGGCAGCAGGCACACTACAATTGAAAACAACATCAGGTCATATTTTCAAGGCGGACAAAATGAATTTTCTTCAAAAACAAAACTAGTGCTATCATTTTTATGTAAAATTCATCAGTTTTTCCTAGGAATCGAACCAAATCATAGAGGAGGCACATACACTTTCGCTGACATAAGACGGAGGCTGATTGATCTCTTTTATCCACTCACAATGTTTAAAGGACTTCATACCTACCTATTGCGGTTTGCGCAAAGATTTCCAAAAGTGGCACGTCAACTCGTCAGAAACGCTACTTAATGAGGCCAAGAGCTACATTTAAGTCAGACTAAACAAAAATTAGGCATCGCAACCACAATCTTTATAGTGTATTAAAGACATGAGAATGATTTCTTGTGATATAGGAGATAATGACCAGTAAATGCTTCCGGTGGGCAAATTGTCCAGGACATTCATCCACATTCCGTGCATTGAGCTCCACCACATCGACGAGGCTGATAACTCAATTTCCCATTCTTAAATAATACTAGCTGGAATCCGCCACGCGTTGCTGTGGCTCAGGTGGATTCAAAATCTCTGTTGGATCAGCGGGCACCGTTGCATTCCCAAATGCCAGCAATTACTGTGAGAATACCACAGCTGATCGGTGGTTTTGCAGCTGGACACGCATATTTGTAGTTAACTTTGCCACAAAAAAAGTATTTCAGGCAGGTATTTATTTCGTCTGCTGTTTTCCATGGAGGAATTACAGGCAGAATTTGCCTGAAGTCTCCTGCAAGCAGTAGCAGTAATCTCTCCAAATGGCCTGCTGTGTTCGATCGAGGGCCTCGAGCGCTTTTTTGCTCACGGCACAAATCCACATCTAACGAAACAACAGAAAACGATGAGGACATTCCCGGTTGATAAGGAACTTTTTTCGCGATTTCTTACGTACATATCCCCAATCACTATTAACGCCTCGCTGTAGATTCCTGCTGTGAAATCCGCATTTGGAATTTTTGCGTAGTTGACGGAAGATATCTGTCATAGATCTGTTGGAGATGAAGTAGAGCAGGCGGTCAGTATGATTGCAAGCAATGCACGAATTCGATGTGGATGGGACGTACTGCACACAACACTAATGCAAATATCCCAGTGTCGGTCATTTTCCAATAGATTGAGGGGCTGGCAGGCATTGCGAAATGTGGTGTGCGTAACGCCGTTGACAGATTTCAATTCCTGGAAAGACGTTGAACCGGACACATTCACCAACACCGTGCGGAGGAAGAAGCATTCGTCCTGATCGGGGTGCACGCGTGCAGTCTGCCTATCGCAGTTCTTCTGAATATACCGAGGTGTCCATCCACTCGGTTTCCTCGTTTGCGTCGAACAAAAGATTTCCTGCACGCATTCCGTGTAATACGTAGGCACTTCCGAATACGGCAGTGTCTTCGCAAACGCGTCAGTTTGGCTTCACGGGAAGAACGCAGTTAATGTGCGTTGCCGGTGGCCTGTTGCACATTTGCATCAGTAAAGTAAACACATTGCTCATTCACTAAGTGTACTGCAAGTGAACAACACCTGTACTTCGCTCATGGATGGGAAAAGAAAGAATCCACCACACGGCTTTGTGGCTGTTGACGCATCTTCCAGCCAAATACTGTACGATTTCATCGAGTTGTATGTCCACATCCCTTTCCCTCCTTTCGTGTTGCAGGTCAAATCAGCCATGTCGCTGCCGTTGCTCACGTACTTACAAATGTACCAAATTCAATTCCCGGAATTGCAGTTTTCCACGTTTATGTGAACTTTCGTGTGCCTTTAAAAGCAAAGGCGAATACGAAACAATCCAACGGTTACCGACTTGTACGTCACGGGTTCGCATTCGTACGGTTGCCAATTTGCGGACGTCTTCCGCTGATCGTCTTCGGTATAAGGGACTTCCGTCTTTACCGGTAACTGTGGTGCATATGAATGCCCGGGGATATCTCTTAGAACGTTTTCCGTCTATCATACCGGGAGGTGAGGGTTGAGGGGGGGGGGAGAGAATTGGGACTCAGGGCACCGCAAAGTCCATTTAACATATTCTTCGCCGCGAATTCAGTCAAATCATTGTCGACGTCGGCGTCAGGTAATTCAGCGCATATTGCATCGGCGATTTCGTTGGAGGTGCTCTTGTTCGTGGGACAGTGCCCTCATGTTTCACCATGAAGTTCATCAACGATTTCAGCTTCTTCTTCAAAACACGTCCTGTGATGTCATACCAATTTACCGTCGATAGCCCGGGAGGTAAGAGCTGATAAATAGCCCCTCAAGCTGCATTGCAGATGAATGTAATGAGTAGGTCTGGACGCCCGTACTGATAAACATAAGCAATTGCACCTGGAGCGTACCCCAGCATATGGCGTGGACTCTCTGTGTATGTGGACGACAAAAAACTTTACTCTTACAACGTTAGTTGTATTACCGTCGTTTAGAACTGCATCATGCAAAGGAATATATTCTTCAGAGCGCAGCTTGGCCTGATTTAAGCGAATGAAGGCAGGCGTTCAGTTTCGATTTTTGCATACATATCCACAATGCAGTGATAAGGCAATTGACGGCATTTCAAAAGGGGATTACTTACATTCTGTCGCATCATAAGTCGGTTGGAGTAGGGGTTCATTGCACTGCATTTCATGTGCGTTACCTCGTCACTGACTGGATTTATCATCTTAACGTTGAAGTGATATCCATCGGTACCATCCCGATACTGCGTTGGAATCGGTCTCCGACTGTCGGTATATATGGTATCACCTTACTCTAAAATCATTAGTCTTCCAACGATTGTTGGCGTACCGTCGCTCACAACAACATCACGTAGCGCGAATGCTGAGCACGGAGTCGTGTTGGACGCTGGTCCGCTGTTCCTCGCTGGCACCATTCGGCCGCTCCCTGCTGGCTGTGTTAATCCTGTTGCTGAACGAAGCAGGCCTGAAGTTGCAGAACGCGGTAGCCGTGACCGCAACCGGGCTTCCGCAAGCCGAGCTGCACAATACTGAGCTGACACGGGGTGACAGGCCCCTTATGTGGGCTGTGCGGAGGGGGCAGGCGCTGGTGTTAACTGCATCCAGTCCTCACCCCCGAGAATCCCCGAGGCAGCGGTGACGGCCCAATTAGGTGGGTAGTGTGGGGCAAGTTCAAGTGGAGCCCAAGTGCTGCGTGTTTTTTTTGCTGCAGGGTGGGTGGTTTGCTCTGGCGGCCCAAATTGCATCGGCCCAGAGAGGGTGGAGGGCCTGCTCAAGTGCCTGCAGGGTGGGT
This sequence comes from Spirometra erinaceieuropaei, assembly GCA_902702965.1. Classification (NCBI taxonomy): domain Eukaryota; kingdom Metazoa; phylum Platyhelminthes; class Cestoda; order Diphyllobothriidea; family Diphyllobothriidae; genus Spirometra; species Spirometra erinaceieuropaei. The sequence goes on from CACRXP010000991.1 coordinate 121,477, forward strand.
GGCGGGGTGAGCGCAGCCGTCGGGTGGAGCACGTGCGTTGGAGCGAATGTCGGTCAAGTGACCGCAGTCTGGGCGCACATGTGTCCGCCCGGATGTAGGTCAAGTGGCCGCAGCAGGTGGCGTTGTTAGGCCGGAAAAAATCCGGTTTTTTACCCATCACAGGCATACCATCGGCATAATTACACAACTGAACAGAAAAAAACCCGGCACTATGCTCGGGTCGGGTTGTGTCCAAATTTCAGCGAAATCGGTGCAGTACTTTCGGAGATTAGATATAACACAGAAAAAATACCCTTCCATTTTTATATATATAGATATATAGATTAAAGACATGGGCAATTGCGCCTAAAACTGGGCAGCTTAAGTCACAACTAATGAGAAAATGTGCATTTATTGGAGGCAGTGAATATGCGTCAAGAATAAGGAGGAGCCTCGGTATCATATTCAGCCAAATGTCTACACCTTTTTCATCTTCAGTATCAACATACTTGTGCTACCAATGCAGCTGAATCTATGGTAGGGGGCGCTCACCGATCGTTCATACGGAACTCACTCATTCCGTTGAGCCTTAAGGACTCTCTCTCGAGCCCAACCAGCAGCCGCACAGCGGCGCATGATATATAGGCAGAATGGCATTACCGACAAAGACAAGGGAGACTGGGATGGCCATTTCTGGCTTATTAGCCGTCGTTAGCCAGTCACACCCAGTCTCCCCTGTCTTTGTCGATAATACCATTCTGCAGCTGAATCGGTTTCGTGAGCCTCTCTTATAAATGGCTGCACATTCTTCCTCTTTTTACAATTACGTCCGGCAACACCTTGAACGTTGCTGTTGCTTTCACGTGAGTTTCAATATTGAAATTAATTTTTTTGATAAATCCTCCTGCTGAGTGCCCATTCACTTGTAGCCTAATTAATGCTAGGTAACAAGGGTAGGGATGTGTTCGCCGATTGCCCAACAAGTAGACGCATTGTTCTGTTTGACTCCTAGCTTACAAAATACGCGGTTATGTTGATTTGTTAATAAATGTCTGGTGGCATCAGCAAGAAAATTAAATTTAACAGCTACGACAAAGCCAAAAGCAATCGGCATATCACTAGAGGAAGCTAGCTTTCAATATAGTTCTGTAAGTCTGAAATTAGAGTCTCGATTAGCATTTAAAAAGGTTTCAGTGTTTCTAATACGATTATTGGTCCACATTTATAAACATACGTTCAGTTTAGGCTAAAAGCGGTTGGCATGAGCAAAAACGCCGTTTTTAACATAAAGCCACTGATATTAAAACGAAAGGGGTTTGGAAGCTGGAGCAAGCCATTTCCTGCCATTTCTTATTTCATGAGAGAGTAGTGGCCAGTCCAGGAAACTGAGACACTTACTTGCCCATCTGCGAAATGACAAATATATACATGCACTATATTTTGAAGTGCGGCTTGGCGATTGTGACCCTTAATGACATCGGCAGCGCTTTTTTGCGCAGTTCGACCCGTACTAGTTCTCGTGTTTCGTGTCGGTATCCGGTAGTGAGTGCATGCTGATCTCCCTTGTGAACTGAAGAAAGTCGAATGTTAATTCTAATACAACATCAGGAATGCGAAAATGTTTAAATATGGCAAGAAGCGGCACAGTCTTCATTCGGTAATTTCTTACTAAGAGGTTTTTAACCTCGGATCGGTACCGCTTATGCAAAGTGTGAATTAAAAACTGTTAAAATTATCCCGTTATTATGACTTAATAATATTGAAACTAAAATAATCACGTTAACACCTTCGCCAGTTTGCTGACCAATACGAACTCCTAAAGTTTTCCGTCAGCCAGAAATTTTTATCGCATTTTTATTGTTATTTCACTTGCAGCGTCGTAAATGTGGGTCAGAAGGCGGTTGAACATTAGCAAGCCCACAAACGTTTAATTCAGCAGCACTAAAAGACCTTTTGTGAACTGCTTGCGGAGATAAGACACGCTGAAAGTGTGATCAAACTCGGTTTATGCTGGTTCACGGCACACCACATATTCGACATTTTTTTGGATTTCATAGCTTGTTCACATCGTTTTATCTGACTGCAATGAGTCCCCTATTCGGAAAAAAACTGTTGGTTACCGAATAAAAGCCGGTGAAGTGAAGCGAGTAGGCTAGGAAAAGAAAATCTTGATACGGTTAAGTTGGCAGCAACTCGCTCACCGAACAGGAAATAGTACCTCCCATCCCCCATTTACAAGATGCACTCAGCGTTGGGGGAGGGGGGGTGAGGACGGCCATCGACAAGGGCAACCTGCATAAGTGCTCCACCGGTGGCAAAACTGTTAGAAGTACCACCACCACCACCAGCAGCAGCAGCAGCAGCAGCAGAAGACGCAATCTAGTCTGCCTCCATTAGCATCTGATTTTGGCCGTGTCACAAGAAAGGACTGTTATGATAGCGCGAGTCAAGGTGTGTGTATGCGCGCTTACGCCAAGGTTAAGCAGACTGGTTTCCAGCAGTGTAACTGAGGGCAGTCTTCAGCATTATGAATAGGCCTTTACTGCGCCCCCCGAAATTTTTTATCCTGTGTCTCATTCATGAAGAAGAATAGAGAGTAAAAAAGAGAGGAGACAGATCGAGATCAACAATCGAAAAAAGCGCATGAGCGAGTAGAAGGTCTAAAAATTTGAGAATGGGTTCGGTGAGTGGGTATTAGGCTTGCATTCAGGTTGTAGAATTCTGTATCACAGCAAAAATAAAAGAAACGATGGATCTGAGTTGAGCAAGATTTACAACATGAAAGAGGCATGTGCAGATGCTGTAAGGCCAAAACTAAGCTGTTCTACAGCAGCCATCTTAGCTGAGGTCAGCAAGACTGAATTCAGTGCCGGCGGACATAGAGAGCATGTTCACTTCACGTACATTTCATGTTGCTGCCCTCTGCGCAGAAGTGGTCAATAAGGCTGAACATATACTGCATACGAGTTAAAATGTTATAAATGCACTTCCAGTAGGCAAGGTGTAAAGTGTTTAAGACATGTTAGCAGAACAGCTAAAAATAGGCTTGGTTCATCTGACGAACCAGTCTGTCCTTATACCCCAGGCGTAGAAATATATCGGGCAAAATATATATAATTTTCGACAGTAAAATGATCGAACTGCATTGCTCTTCGGAGGATGTTGACGGAGTACAAGTAAAATGACCACATCGTGACATTTCCAGCCTAAGCACCAGTACGAATTTTTGGGTAAGATGCGGTTATGTAGCCCCATGTGATGGAAACAATAGTGCTGGGGTTGGGGTCAGGTGTTAAGGTTACGGGTTATGGCTAGAAATTAGGGTTAGGGGTTAGGGTTAGAGCCAGGGTTATGGGTCAGAGTTCAGGGTTGAGGCAACCATTTCTCAACCACTCAAAGAACAGCCGCGCATTCCCGATGGCTTTTATTTAGCATACAACTACTTGGCCTCGTCGCCTGTGCGTTCCCCGGCCTCACCTGTAAGAACTCTTACCACCGGTCCCATGTTACACTTGGCTGGGATTTGTCTACTTCAGGTGGGGCTACATAGCCACATCTCACCGATTTTTGTTACTAGGCCCAAAGTATAAGTCGAAATGAATGCGAGGAGATCCGTAGGATAATTTCTCGAATAGGCTGCTAGACCAAACCTCCCAGAAGTTCAGCTTGCTGATGACGCTTAGGGACTTGGACAACGCTTTTCATGAGGCTTCTTGTGTTTCTTATCGGTAGCCGGTAGTAGGTGCATACTTGTCTTCGTTTTGGAACTGAGTGTTCTCGCTAGTGCATGGACAAACCAATGTGCACGTTTTGCCTACATTGGTCACACGTTGCGCTGGAATCATGTTACGGGATAACCAAGATGTTCTTCCAATTCCGACAGTTTCCACTGTTGCTACTTCTCAAACATTCGTAACCCGATCCAGTCCCCATTTGGAAAGTTTGGCACGAATTATAAAAGCCTATGTATGTGTAAACATCCCACTGAGCTGGACTTGAAAACCTGTCTGAGCGTTCTCGCATAAAGGATGTCCAAACGAGGGCGGTTCTTGACAGCCTTGGGATAACAACTTAGCCGAAAACGGCCACTTCTCTCTCCCTACCAGTCATAAGCAATGGTGCGTTGGTTAAGCTGATGATGAATAAACGGTCGGGACAATAAAAAGTAAATCATCTCTAAGAATCACAGGTTTGTCCAAACTGGCAAAAAAGATATACTTCTGTCCAGTCCACTCATTCCAAATGGATGGTTTGATCTTAATTGTATTCGAATGTCGCCGGGCGATTCTTGACTTTGTCTAAATCTTGGAAACTATGACTATAACTGTATTCGCACTTATCCATTTTACCTTAAATTTGACTTCTCCGGTGACATAGGAGTGTTTTATAAAGTTTATATTGCTAGTTGCCATGAGAGCAAGATTCTTTATACGAAACCTCTTTGTTTGTCGGTATGACTGACGTTAGCTTGTTGAAAATCAGTCGCCTTCTCCAGGACCCTAAATATGAGATGCAAATGCATGTTCCAGCTGTTCCCCAAAAATAATATTTTTAATTATACGACACTTTGAATACATTAATACAAAATGGGTATATATAAACTGGTAGAAAATTCTCCCCCTGGGGATAGTGAGAGTGGCGAAAGAAATGGCCTACACAATCCCAAAAGAGAATGACATAAAGTCGATATTTTCGTCATTGCGACGTCTAGTCTCGGTACCGAGGAGGGCAAGCATGATACAAAGAGCATAATGGCGTCGTTACATGGGGAGGGGGTGAGCAATACGTCATTGGAGGGGATTTAAACAGTCAAGCTTTTTGGATCTTGCCAGCTTACAAGGGATGTAAGTGGAAGGAAAACAGGAACGGGGCTGTCGAATGGGTATAAGTTAACCCGAAAAACGCACTGGACTGTACATGTCACCTGACTCAGACGTTCGTCACTTGGGTGTTTAAAATTATGTCGCTGTTTGGGGGCAGGCTAGTGAGGGGTACGTAGCCAATGTGATGCAGTTTAGTGGTGGCCGCCTCTTCGTCACCTTCTTCCTTGTCGTCCGTGTTGCGCCGGAAGCTGTCTGAAGTGCCGTCGGAAGGTTGTGCATTAATGAAGTTTATTGGGAGTCGCTGATATTCTGGGTCAATGCCAGAAGAGCAGGGACAAGCAACGGCAAATGAAGGAATGCAAATCTCTGACCCGTTGGCCAGCTGAAGATCCCTACAGCTGGTTAGGGCAACGGCCATGTTTGCGCACACAGGAATTCCTTTCTCAGGGGTGAGGGCGTAGGCACAGACGGGGGGTGAACGGCTTCGTGCTAGCCGTCCTGCATAATTGCTCTGGCCTGCTGAGTAGGCGCTTCTGTAGTTTGCATGACCAGGGACCGGCAAATTTCTAGCATTTGCAGGTGCCGCTTGGTATCTGAGGGGTTGAAAACTGGGGAAGCATATTGGCAGAGCGTATTAGAAATAAAAAATATCTCTAACAGGTAAAGATTTGAGGGAAATGGCAACATTTGGAAGAATGTGTAGCTGTGGAAATTTAGAAGATTGAAATGGCCATTTACAGTTTATTTTCTATCGTGGGTCAGCCAAGTTCCCATTCCAGGTCCCGACGAACCTAGAGCTCCAAACCGATCTCTTTGTTAACTGTGTATCAAGGTAAACGTCCCAATATTGACCTACGGATCCTTTCTCCCCGGTTGCAATCTCGAATATTCACATTAATGTAGATCCGTCACTACACCAATCCGATTATCCGATCATGCTCTCACTAACATGACTCAGATATAAGTAAGCAACATACCCGACCAGTGCAAAGCTGAATGACGGCACTATAGTACCTAGCAATTTGTCAAGCATAATCTAGCATTAATTTTATAGCACCTGATAACAAACAAATGCAGCATATTGCTAGGCCCTTGCCATCGCGCCGCAGTAAGACGAAAGGAAGTACACAAGTCTCGTCTCTTTCGGCCAACCGCCTACTGAAGTGACAGTACTTGTAGGACAACCC
>CACRXP010000991.1:128197-158215 GCA_902702965.1 Spirometra erinaceieuropaei
AAAAGTTCATATGCAAGTAGACCGAAAGCAGCTTTGCAGATAGAATTTGGCGTGCCCGCATTCGTTCTCTACTTTTTTGCCTGGCGGTTTTTAGGAGGAAAGGCGGACGTGATGCGATCTATTTGGGAGCACTTCAGGCCCAGGACCGGTGTTAAAGGCAAACTCGTGCTCGAATACAGTTTTTGTCAAAGGTTTAACTGCGTAATATCGGTAGTAGTAACTCTAGAGACAAAATGTTCGCCGAAACTATTAACCAGTATCTGCATTGAGATAATACTGAGGTAACGTTATATGTATGCCTTTATTCTCTAAGTTAAATCATTCCTATCGCAAGTATGCTCACGGTCGAGGAATAGAACTCGTTGCTTTTGGCAGCGAGTTAGATTTTCGTTTAATACAACTTAGAAGTTCTTATTATGTGACTCTAAAAAGGCGGACATGGCGGAACGCATCCAGTGATTATGAACGTACAGCAAAGGTTTCCGTAAAAGGCGAAAAGTCGTTTGAGTTTTTTCGCTCACAAATACTCTTCTAGAATTTCGTTCGCAAAGTTCCTAGTCGAGTGCCTTATCCTATGCGTGTGTGCGGCTGTATGTTTGACTCTATAAAGGATACTCCAATTGTTCCACTTAAATGAACGATTTTTTATGATTGCATTATTCAAGGGCATTTAAGTCTCGGACAAACATTTTTGGAAAGGGTTTTTTGGTTTTGTGCGTAACAGGTGATGCCACTTGAAACTTTTATTCCGAATGTAAGCGAAAATTCCGTCCTGTATGCGTTGTAATTCTAAAAAAGATTGAGCTTATCTAACTTCTTCACCAGAGGTGGTTTACGCCGTTGTCAATCTGTATATGTCCGCCTTCGACTAACCAGATTTGAAAATTTCAGAATAATCCAAAAACCGACTGCCCTGTAAAAGGCACCGACAACTTCTGTCTTGCAAAAGACAAACTGTCAAAGCAAGTTGTATTACGGATGTAAACAAGTATGCGCATGAGCCATCGTTAGACGAAGTCGGCCGTTGCAATGAGTCCACTGAAATATGATGTACTAGGTAAGAGAGGGCAAGAGTCAACCATCTACGGCGCATCCAGCACAAATTACCCCCAGTAAGGTAAAGTTGGCACACTTCTGGCCTAGCAAGACGCAATGAATGTCATGACGTACTAATTGATGGGGTTATCTAACTTTTCCTCTAACTCAGGTTCAGGTTCCACTGTTTCCCTCCTCACAATCATTTCTCCGTCTCCCAGCCCCGCGAGATCTGTGTTAAAGACCGACATCTGTACGTTTAGAGATCCGGGCGAGTACCGCACGCGTAAACAAGGAATTAGCTATGTTAGACACTGTTCCTACGTACCATCTCTTGTTTTGTCGCTTGAAAGTGGTGTTTGCGGAAGAAAGTGAATCAGATACCGCCCTGGTCTTCCGCATTTCAAACAAATCACACACAAGTCACCACTGCGCTCTCAGGACTGCAACGGTAATCATCGATACCACTGGAGGGACTATCGTGTAAGCGTAAAATATTTAAACTGAGTTCCGTTAGAAGCGGTATTCGAAGACCAACACGCTCCGCTTTGTTTGCTGAAAACCAACAACACCTAACTTATCATGTAACAAACCTCCCTTATCCAGAAGTCGGCGGTAAGCATTCACTTTTCACTCAAACTAAAGGTCGGTGAGACTGTTTCCGAATTCTGATTTAGATTCGCTTATTTCACACAAATTCAGCTTCCTCTAACGATTGTCGCTAAGATAAAAATTTTCCAGAGTTTGTGAACTTTCTGGAACCTAATCAGGTTCGCTTTGTTTGTCGGTACTTCAGTTCATAATGATCCCTTTTTATTTCCGCGGTAAATTTGCACAAGACTGCCAAGCAAATTAACCCAACAAAACGAAAGTGGGAAGTTAAAAGTTCCCGTAACTGTTCGAAAGGTCATCTTCTGCGAAAAGTTCGATTATTTAGCAACAACTGAATGTATCATTTAAATTTAAACGATACTGGGACTAGGATGAAAGCAACAGTGTCTGTTAACGTAGGGCCGCAACAACAGTAGGTCTACACCATTCCGATCCACGTAAACTGATGTCCGTTAAAAATTATCCTGACACATCTTAAATGAGGCAAATTGATATTAGCTGTTAACTAATTTTACAAGCAATTCTGGTGGCACAGTTTACCTGGTATATGAGTCCACCTCTGTTGAATCCGAGTTGCTGTGAGGCTGGAAAGACAGAATTAGGAAAACAATTCCTCAGTTCTAGGAACACATATGCAAACACTAGAAAAGCACTTTAACCGTCAGTGAAATAGCTAAAAGTGCCCAAACGATAGCGGAAGTTGATTCTGCAGTTAGATTTCGTGCGTATTTAATATGAGGCGAGACGTCCAAAAGAAAATGCTAAGGGCTGGATGAAGTACATTAAACAGGTCGGATCTTCCGGCGGCATTACACGAGAAACGTTTGGATACAGTTTCCGTTTCCCAAGTTTTTTAAGTTTGTTAGTCTGTGGTCTAGTTGACTAGATGGCGACTCCATCGATGGTCGATTATATCTAATAACAACAAATAAATCTTGAATAATTTTTTTGGTCCCGTTAAATTTTATACATATAGGTATTACATAGAAGGGTTCACATCTCAGATGACTAGGAAGTAGAGATTTGCGAATGGGAGCCAATTTCTCTGCTTCCTGGCAAGAACAGAATTATTCAGCTGCTTGGTTTGCGACCAAATGGCAATGGTATTAAACCGCCAAACACTCGCTCATCGTTCAATGTCTTATGCGCCCGGATTCTCTTTCGAGTTACTCCTCCTCTTCATGCATGCAAACACGCTGAAATTAACTCCAAATTCCATGATGTTACACACCATTAAACGAAAAGCACTTGCAAATGCCACGGCACTTGCCTGTCTGAATGCATAGAAATGCACTTGTCTTATTACAACAATTGAAGGTCCTTCCTAAGCTTATTGTTGTGGAACGCGACCAGTCAAAGGCATAACAGTAGACACTTATCGATTACAGCCTTATGGTATGTTCCACTCAGCATGTGCTCTAACCCATCCCAGAATTTCCGCACTCTGGCAAAGGGGGGATTCTATTTCAATCTGGAATCTCTAAGGTCTCGGAAAATATTTTCGGTCGGCACTTACATCATTCTGCATAATGGAAAGTCCTACAGTGCAAATGCGAAATAAAATAGTACGAATATCCTTGCAAATATCCGAAGGTCTGTTTATAAACGTTCTACACGTGTTACTAGGGTTTCGGACGATGGGAATCGGAAGATTTAGCTCAGATAAGAGCAAACAGGTCAAAATCAAAACAGATAGCAACCTTAATAAATACCAAGAACACATACAGAGACTTGTTGTAATGTTCGCAGTACCATCATCTATGCTTTTGAGTATTTTAACTTCCAACAAAAGGAGAACACTTTCTCTTTTTCAGTAGCTTATCTCTGCCAAAGAAGCACTTAACAGGAAAACAAAGGTGTGCATACCTGGCCTCCTTAGACGTTCAGCGGCATAAAATACGTCAAATTATTGACTTATGGCGTGGATAGCATGGAAAGCGAAGAAATGAACTCGTGTTACGCAGGATGAGGTGCCCTATCGTCTGTTTTTTTGGCAAAACCTGTTTTACAGTGTGCTGAACAGGCTACCTTTGGGGAGACAATGATTAATAATACTGAACCAAAGACTTCTAGCAGATCGCAACAGTAGGCCCACACGTACTGCAAACGAACAAGAAACTGTGCTTCAACTGAAGGCCCAGAAGGGCGTTGGCAATAAGATGACTGAATCCCACGCCCCTCGGAGCAAACGCCACACGCACTCATAACAGGACATGAAGCCTGCTGATGACAAATGAAAACGCATTAAGTGACAGCTAAGGCCGCCGCTTCAAGGGTTGTGCACAAAACACCTACCAGTGTATAGTTGGGCTGCCTTCTGAACAAAGTGCCATAGAAAAGCATGAAGGTGTTCAAATAATTAAAATGGGCAGAAGGTGGACGATTTTAAATAATAAAAACAGTGGGAGAACTTCCACAGCAAAAAACAAACACGGGCTATTTTTTACGAAAATAGTACGTCAGTATGCATTGAAATCAGAAACTTTTTGGAGGGATGTTTATGAATGGCGTGCAACCTTGAATGGAGCTTTCTAAAATGAATGCAGTTTAAACAGGTGGATGTTTCTGACTTAAAATTTATATGGTTATAATGTTTGATAATGATTTGCTCTGCTACTGGTGGTCTAAAATGTGTTCAACAAGTAAATTATTAAAACGAATCGAACGAACTGTCTATGATTCCTTTTTTATTTAGCAATAAGTCCCGTTTCAAAAGAGCGAATTATCGGATATTCTGAAAATATCCTTCTAACCTCTCAGCTTGATACGAGGATTGGTTTTTACAAGTTTACAAACCGCTCTGTCTAAATGTTATTGATATAGGCCCTCAAATACTCGCAACAAAAACATTCGCAGTCAATTTTACGAAAAAAAGCCTGCGGTAAAACTTACGCTGCGACGGTGATTTAAAAAAACATATGTGTGACGTGCTATCTTTATTGTGCATTGGAAGTGTCTAAAGGCCAATGTACTACTTAACTTCTCTGTGAATGTCCGAGGCGTTATCCATTGTAATCCGCTACTTCTTCATTACTTGCCTGCACCTGTGGCAGTAACTTATTTTAACGCCAATAACAGCGTCGACAAATAGTGCTACCTTATATTTAGGTCAGAAACACCGCAGTTTCTCGTACCAGCTGTATAATAACATCGCCGACAAATACGTTTCCTGTTTTTAGCCATCATCAGTTAACCATACCAATCCGCACGTTTTTATGTAGCATCAAAAACTTCTTTGGAAAACTGTATGCGGATCGTCCAAAATGACACCATGTAGGTAAGCTCCCTTAAGGCCTCTGGTTCATCCACGCAAATGCACTTTTCTTTATTTCAAAAGCAGATTTGTTTTTTCACCTATGAAAGACGCACATTTTGTTCTGTCCGTAAAAATCGTCACCTTTCCTGTCTTTTTTTCATTCGGATAGCCACCTGCCCATGCTTAACACTTGTGTGTTTGGGGAACGCAAATTATCTGTTTTGTCTCGGTGGAACGATGTGCTTATATTCTTGACACACAAGCTCTTCCACTGTCGTTAGCAGAACAAACCATTGAACAAATATTACCTTGCTTTGTCGCTCTATCAGTGTTTTATGTGGACACGGAAAGCTCTTCCTATCTCTATCACGAAAGGTATAGCACATGTCCGCAGTCCAGCTCAGCTGCGCTCAGGAACGTACTATTGCCCAGGCGTCTAATGAAAAGGATGAACTACAAGGCATTCAATAAAAAACCAGCAATTTTTGACATGTTTACTCAGAATGGACCTGTATTGGGCAATTGAACAATAAGATACACAGTGTGGGACGTTTATCCATGTTCCAGGAATAAATGTCTTTGAAATGAAAAAGACGATAAGGATAAAGTATCCTCTTACACAGTAAGTTTCTTCCTTTTGTAGATCTGGCGACGAACGCATATGGCTCTCAGTTGGTTGCATTTTCTCGAAGTAGTAATTGTTTTTTGGAGTCATTTTGGGGTGTCGATTGAAAGAAGAGAGGCCATCCGCAAACATAACATCTGGATATATAAAACTTGAGTAAATGAGCAGTTTAAACTGCGTCAGGTTGCACCTGATTATATGGGTATTTTGGAAATTTAATAGTCAAATATAGGGGAACGTTTACTAAGTGAAAGTTCATACAGCATAAGCGGATTTAAGTTACCAAACAAAAGCGGACTTCTTTAGCTATGGGAAAATGATATATTGCATAAGGGTGCATTTGAGGCAGATTTGTGTTTGGCTGGAAAGTTAGCATTTGACTAAATGGAATATATAGACATTCTTCGTTTGAAGGAGACATCAAGGCCTTCTTGTGACACGCATAATTTGACGTAAAATAAAACCTGTGCACTGCAGTGTTGGTGTCCACCTTTCTTACCCTCCAATGGCCTTTTAAAAAATATACAACACTATCAGTTAGTTTCTTTCAAACGCTCTCAATTTATAAACTTACCAAAGTTATCTTTAAATTCATAGATTAGCGCCTTTAACAAAAATTTAAATCTCTATCGAAAGCAGCTTCACAGTGAGACCACGAACGTCAACCGTTGAACCCTTACGTGCGACTTTCAAGTAAACCAGGAAAAGACCGAGGAAGGGCATATTGTAGTGAAGCTCGGGGCGCAAAACTACAGATCGTACACTACTGTCAGACTCATGTGAGGAAGTTACGTTTAAATAAGAATGTAAAAGGAAGTAAATAAAAACCATCATGTCCATAAATAATTGTTCTGAGCCCCAAAAGAAGTGAAATTACGCGCAGTACCTTCCTCAAATATAAGAGGAATGAGACGGCGATGTACACGAGGAAATATGGCTGTTAAACACTTTAAAAAACTTTTCGAGCTGGGTTATGAGGAAGACAATATACTTTCATGAAAATAATTTGGAAATCATAATTACTGCTTTCAGTTTGTGTCTGTTTTTCTTCGGAACTTTTACTATTAAACCAAGTTCTGAATATGACATCATAAAATGTCGTACTCCTTCTAACTGTGGACTTTCGAAATAGGCTTGATTCGTCGAGATTACAATCAACCCAAGAGAATTGAGGACCACAACTAACTTTAAGCAGCGCAAACGTATTAAGTCTTCATAGACGGACGTCAATAAACCTCACTTTGCTTATTTTCACCATTCAATGATATTAGAAGTTTGTTAAAAGTGTTTAACACTGGTTTATATTAACATGGATGAACGAGTCTGCACTATAAGTCACCCTCGCAAAGGTTGCAAACAACTTTAAAACGGTAAACTTTTGCAGAAATGAGATATGGCGGCTTTAAACGTCGCACTGTTTTCTGCATTCTTATGGCGTTTTCATTGGAAATCTAAAGACATTATTTTAGCGTTATGAAAGAGCGCTCTGTTACTTCACACGATCGTAAACAAGTGTTTTCTCGGAGCCAATCGCGACCGATCACTCTCTGCTCGATTAGAACAAATAATTGTATAGGTAACCTTGGTGTCGTGGGCTCGAATCCCATCGAGTCCACCAGACATTTTCATAATTGAGTCGAGTGAAATAGTTTTATGACGTTTTCCGGTTGAATGCAGATGGCTTTTGGTCTCGTATGATTAAAAAATATCAAATAGTACTGTAAGATAATTTTTGCCAAATAAGGCGTTCTGTCCGACGATCGCTGGAACCTTATCCCTTTGAGGAAACCACTGAAAAATATTGAAGAAGCGTGTCCACAAAAGTACGGAAATCATTAATCTACAAGCAGAGCCACCCGGTATTTAACGCTCATGCATGGGCTGTTTATCCATATTAAGCTTTCCTCACTTACCGTAAGTTGTGACACATATTTTACCTACCGATGTTAAAATTTGTTCCCATAAGTCCTACGTTTCTCTTTACGCGTAAGGCGTTGACATTTATGTTCTTATATGTTAGGCCCAAATAAATAATTCAGTAGCAGTCGCTTTTCAAAGTCAACGACAAAAACTGACATTTTCCAAATTTCGACGCTGCATAGACTCCCGGATCTATCACTGATAACAATTTTCTGTTTGGTCTAACCTATATGCCTAAAACTTTCTTGTGAAAGCAGGCAAAAAAGTCACTGGGCATCGCCACTTACTTTTGGTTTGAGTCCTCCTGTCTCGTCGTTTCCGCCAGTACACAAGGAAAGAGATTCCAAAGATGATGAAGAGAATAACAGCTACTGCGACGACGGCCACGAGGGAAACAGACAATTCATCTGAAAATTAGATTTCAGTATGGGCCATCGGAATCCAATAAAACTGAGGTTTAAATCACCTTATCAAAGGATCATAAGCAAAAATTTAACTCTAAGTGCTTCATTTATTGTCTTTTTATTTAAACGAGTAAAGGAAGTGGCCACCTAGGCGTCAAGAAAACCACCCAGTTTCGACTATGGACTTAAGAGGTGATGTCCTTAAGCGTTTTCTTGGCAGCATTAGCCATAACGGAGAGAGGGGCTAGTATAAGCAGATATTTTAATTGATTAGCTCGTTTGCTAATTCATAGGTCTTATGCTTAATTGGGTCTTACCAATCTCTCTTCTCCACAGAAAGGCCTAGCTTAGGAAAAACCGTCTTCCTAGATGAAATGTAGAAAACCCTCATACTTTTCACACGACGCATTTCACCTTCCGTTTGCCCACTATATGCTGCTCCAGGCTAATACTTCTTATTGACCCTCTGTCGGGGGCAATGTTGAGACACAGCAGCTGTCTGCTGTTTAGACGAATAAAATGTCGAATGAGTGAATCACAGAGGAGGACGAAGGTAAATTCGTCAAAGGTGTTGTCGAAGTTCATGGCATTTGTCAGCACGGCAAACAGGAATTCAGATTCAAAAGTGCGATCTCAACTCCAAAATGACTGTCGTTTATCAGGAAAGTGTTTTTTCGCTGAAGGTTTCTGGTGTGAAAATGAACTAATTTACGAACTTTACGAACTCCTTTGTATGCCTTAACAAAATCATAATTTTGTATGTCTAAAACATTATGCACTTTCTCCTTAACGATTATTTATAAATTGACATCTCTCCGAAGAGGCTGTCAATTCTCATTAGACACCCAGGTATATGCAGATTATAAGTCAGGATTTGCAGGTTACATTAACGCACTTGAAAGTTCTGGGCTGCAAGAATCCTCATGTAAGCCCCCTAAAGAGTCTCTTATTTACGAACTCTAATGAATAAAAATCGCTTGTTACGTTCGTAGACCGTGGTTCGCAAAATTAATCGGAGAAATATTTAATTAAAATTCAACTGAACGCCATACAGGAATTCTACATCAATCAACATTAAAAGATGGGATAGGAGAACTTTTGCCCGAGAGGTTTGTTAAAAATCGAAGTTTACTGTCCATAAGTTTCTGCGCAAACCCTACCTTTTTATGCAGAGGCATTGAAAAGACAGCACAAATTTCAGTAAAACTTGCACTGTATTAACTGTTGTTTTTGATTTAGCCAGGGGTAGATTAGCGAATTTATTCCAAAGAAAAAACTTTAGAACTGGTACAAATGATCTAATCAACCGGGAACATTGTTTTAGCTAATCTCGATAGCAAAAAACGATTACAAACATGGAGTAGACCGTTTTTCATACAGGCTGGCGCAATAGCATCGACGCTAGTACTTATAGATTGTCCGTTCCACCTCCCGAGGTTAATGCTTTGTGAAATGACATGCGGGACACTGAAGCTTTAGCTCACCCTTTTGGCGGAGTTCGAGAGTCTGTGAGGCGGTTCCGTAGCCATTACTAGCGGTACAGTTGTAGAAACCAAAGTCAGTGGGTAAAACGTGACTGAACTTCAGAACGTAGACTACGCCTCCTGTAAATTCTTCACTTTCGAATGTTCGGCTTAAAAATGAGAGGAAAGAACGATAAGATTGACTTCCAGGGCATTGGTGCTAATTTCGTGCTTACGATAAGCTGTTTCTAGCAATGGTTATGAACCAAATTATACCCTATTTGTTGGTACCCTCAGATGGTACAGATAATCAAAAGTATACAACGCACCTCATGCTATCTGGAAAGTTTGGAATGGAAAATGAGATGTATTTTGACAAAAACAAATCTATGAAGCATATACTCACAAAATTACGATTATAAAAATATGAATTGAAAAGCGCGTATACCAAAAAATTTAATTAGAAAGATGGAATTATTTAGGAAACAGTAAACTGTATTGTGAAAAATTCTCGAGACCGGTTCCACAGCTTGTCTTCAGACTATGGGAGTAGAAAAACGATTAACTTCTAAACTGAGTCTGGCAAAGGATTCCATGGTCGACTAAAGTCTGCGCCAATGCATGTTTATTGCAATTTGTCATCCCCTCGGGATTGGTTGAGCCACTTTGAATTTGCCTTTAAGTATTTTGTATGTGGCTGATTAATGGCATATAACTGATGTGTGTGGCACATTTTCGTCCACTATTCTTAGAAGTGGAAAGTTCTAATGCAGCTTAGATAGGACGAGCCTTCCGAACAGTCCATGCAGTTGGCAATCTCCGTGCTCACTACCTTTTATCGAAAGTTAACCAGGGGAAATATGGCAGGAGGGGATGACGACAGGTATGACTTACTGCGCAGCTTGGGAGACGCGAATACCTCGGCGATACCAGTGTGGTTCGTTAGTTGGTGGCAGAGGGACTGACAGTACGGTGCAGGTTAGCCTCGCTGGGGCACCTGTTGCTGCTAACACCACCTCCGCAGGCTTAATTGACGGAGCAGCTTAAAATAAGAAGAAGGCATTTCATAATCCCTTTACAAGTTGGCGTTTCTTAGGAGCCCATTTTAACTTCGCATATCCCTAGGCTGTAAAAATGGCCTGCAATTATGTAAATATGATAGAAATTGCGCCAAAAGAATCATGCCCATTTTAAGAAATGCCAGCCAGGAACCTTCTCCTGAGACCACTATAATTTGACAGATGATGTACGCTTGAAAAAACAGTATATCTCGCATATTAACTTGCCCTCGAAGGTCGAAAAATACGTCTTTGAATGCCTGGCAGATCTGTCAAGACACGTGATTAAGGCCAGTTGTTATGCCTGTCGCCGGGGCTGTTATCTTCGTCCTGCTTGGTTATCAGACCAAAAAGTATCTGTGAGAGACATTCATTTGACGCTATCCCTGTGCGACTGTTTTTTGTCAATAATTCTGTGCTACGCCTACCAGAGCATAAATTTCGCAATTATCTAATATATATTCTTATGTCACAGAAACTCTAGCACTGCCAAACCGCTACAGTCGTCATTTTCGAGTCCATCGTTAGACGAAGAACTTTTTAAAGTTGCGAACAGTACCATAACAATATTCAGAAGATAATTTGGCGAACAAACGTTGCTTTCGATAAATTCTCTTCAGACCAATACAATTATATGGGAACGGGGTACCGTCAAACATGGCAGGGGTTAAAAAAACGATAAATGGTAGTTTTAAAACACTGGCTAGGCAAGTGTGGAAGGGCGCAGAAAGTTACATGTGGTTAGTCAACCTTTAACCACGTATGACTCGAGAGCATCTACCCACCTGGCTGGCGAGAGGCGAAACTAGGAGAATAGACAGCGCCATCCTTGCGCCTGCAGCGGATTCAGGCCATCGTGTGGACCCCGCTGAAGCATTTCGTGTGATTTATGAGGTCCCCTTAGACTACCCTAAGCTATTGGGCCAGCGACTGTTAGCAACATCAGAAGCGGCCGCTATCAAGTTACGAAAAACAACCCTATGCGTCCAGAAGAACCCCGTTCAGGTTTCGCGCTTACCGGGGTCAAAGGTTGGCTAACCATATACAGCTTTCTGCGCCCTTCCGCTCTTGCTTAGCCCGTATTTTAAAAACTTACTTTTATCAATTTTTCACTCACTGTACCCCGTTTCCATATAACTGTACTGGCCTGACGAGAAGTTATCGAAAGCAACGTTCGCTCGCCACCTTTTCTTCTGAATATAGCTATGGGGATTTTCAAAACTAAAAAATTGATCCACCGACACAGGGAGATGACCTACTTTTTGTTCAGGGAGTGACCTGGGCGCTGGTTCAACCGTTTAAACAGCTCTCTGATTGAAAGTAGCCAAGCTGGCGAGCCAATATAGAAAAACAGCGGCCATAGAACTTGCGTACTTTCCGACTTCATGGAAAACAGTAAGACATAGAATTCAAAACTGTCAAGTGACTTTAAGGTACAGAAGGTGAAGGCGGCAGTAGATGAGGCTTGTAGAAATATGCTCATCTGGAGGTGAAGCTGGGCTGGAGGCGCTCCATTATGCACGGTGGTCATGAAATATGAAAACTTGATCACTACTAAATTATGCGAATAAACCATCATCTGAGGTTTCGGGTCTTTCCCAGCCCCCTCAATAGCTGTCTGGGTTTTTGTATATTGGGAAGCAAATACTCTCTGTTGGCCCCCAATAGACCACTTGCAACTCCACTAAATGCGCAAAGTGCTATCTTGAGGGCTCTTTAACTCTATGAGCGAGTACCTCATCAAGACTGCGAATAAAGTGGAGTTACGCGTTTTCATTCAACAAGTCTTTTTGGTTTCGCTGTTTGATGGCCACTTATGTAACCTCGAGCTGTCGCCACCAAGAGCGCAACTGTTCCATTGAAAATGATTTTCTTGTGCTTGTGTTGTAGGAGTCAACAGGCCTGTCGAAATTTTAAATTTCTGAGTGCAATTGAAAACCGCATCGTTAGGACGAGATAATGCATTCCACTAATCACTCTGTCTTACTGTAAATTATGAGCAGTCCTCCTCCGACGTTACTCCATCGATTTCCCAATGAAGCCCCTCTGTTTACTTTACTATTACAACATATATATATAGTGCACATGTAAGATGGGCAACATGAAGACAGCAACTGAATGAGGACAACGACAGACGATTATCAAACACAGAAAAGGAATCCCAGTAAATGCGATCAAGCCGTCCAGTTAGTGCAACTACACCCAACGACATAAGGTCATTGACGTAGCTATTGATAGTGAGGCTCGGGACCGCCAATTCCAGACTTTATTCTTTTTAATGGTGCAAGGAAATATTTCTCGATGAGAGCGAACGGGGATGCGCTGTTATTAATAGCCCAGTATCATATTCTTAAGAGTAGAAAAACACTGTCTCTTTTGTTGGTGGCGTGGAAGTAATCAAAGGGTTGCGGACAGCTTTACTATGTTTTCTCCCAACCCGTTCCTGTTTTATGTTCATAATCTACATCGAGTGAAAAAAACAACTTCTTAAAGTACAACATACTTTTCTCCGATAGCCAGATCTCCTTCGAGATGGACGGATAGCCCCGGACGGTAGCGATGCAGGTGTAGGATCCAAAATCCTCCGGCTGGATTTTAGGTCGATGAAGAAATCTGCCACGTGCGAGCAGATCGCCGGTCCTACTACGTCGCCACTCAATTCGCGGTGGGGGGTTACCTTCGGTCGCACACTCCATCCGAGCGCTCTCTCCCACCGAACCAGCGTAAAGGAGAGTGGAGGTCTGTAGAAATTTTGGTGGCGCTTAAAATGCAAGTTGACGGATTAGAGATTTGGTATTGTTAACTGCATGGTTTACCGCAGAATTTGAACATTAATATGACTCGTTCAAAATGTACGGAAAGAAAAATATTACAATAAAGCGACCATCTGGAAGATGAGAAATAAAAACAAAAAGACGGAACGGGAATGGGAGATAGAGCGACAGACTATGTCAGCCTTCCCTCCACTCTAATTCGGGAACCCATTATTCCACTTCTGGAAGGCATGGTTCACCTGAACGAGTTGCATACTGCGGTATTATTCTCCTGCGGAACTCTCAGCAGTTTTAAGAGAGATAGATCAACCAGTAGTCGGTTTGAAATCTTTCTGCGCCGTACTCAAACCACAAAGTAGCAAACTGAACGAAAAATTTATAGTCGAACAGATGTCTTCATCGTAGTTGTTCAACATTGTTGTACTGAATGCTTGTTCAGTTATGTCCATGAAAAGTGGAAGATTGGTGAGTTGCTTAAACACTGAAGCGCTTTTTCTACATGTGGACTAAGAACCATAATAAATAACAGGATTTATTGATATCGTACGCCTCCGCGACTTTATTAAGCTTCTTCATGTTTCATAACACGGATAGTGAGTAATGGACTTCTGAACTTGCTCGGAAAAGCCAACGTGCATAGAGCAAGGTCGTAATATATAATACACAGTCTAATCGATGAGTCGATGTCGTCGTCGTCTGTATCGGGCTTGTCGATAGACGATTATGGATTTTATTTCCTGACTAAGAAGTTACTTAGCCCATAAGAGTCTTCCGAGTTCATGTTTGTGAGAGAAATATTCAGACACTCAGCTATTCGGAAACAGTCTACATAAGGAGAGCAAAACCTGACCTATCCAAATAACCGAATTATGCGATACAATTGACCTTACCCCTTCATTTGCACAGTCTTTGGTTTGTTGACGTGCCGTTTTCCATGACGCCTTTGCATGACCCCGCTTTCTCAAATGGACTGTGTCATAACCTATGACATTAGTCTAATCATATTTTTTTCCTGAAAATATTTCAGTTCTTACGTATTTATTACTCAAAATCGATGTTATCTGGCGACAGGACGCAGGTGGTAAACAATCACAGAATTTTTTTTACCAACGACTCCTCTATTGATGCTTGTTTCAGAGACATACTTGGATCGTAGTTCGTCGACCCTCAGTCAGTCAGTGAACGTAGGTACTTCACCCCGCGTACACAGCGAGGACAGGATCGCTGGTCGCGGATGAGTACTACCTCGGGCAACAGTGCTAAGAGGGAAGTTCGTTAAGTTATTATGGTATCAACCACCGATAATGTTGACGAAAGCTTCGAGATAAACTGCTCGACCTTGACCTCCAAACAAATATCACACCGATTTCAATTTCGGTCATGACATTTCGGTGATTACTGAGTCTACTAGAGCTTGTGAGTCACTTAACTTGAGAACAATAATCACACAGATGCTACACCTCGTGTTCTCACCAGGTCCTGCTGCTTTAGCATGTGATGCCGAGTTCGATTAGGAATCTGAAACACTAGGCCAATAAAACTCCTGTTTCAGCAATCCATTATTTTTATTTCTCATTCCTTCCTGAAAGCCGTTTTTTACATTCCTCGACAGCTTGGGATTTGAAATTAAGATATTATTTTTTGATTCTGTAGTGAGCAGGTTAAGCTGAACGTTGAAGAAAAGGCGTGTCATGGTTTAAAACTTACAAGTAAAGTTTAGAACAGTCTCTGCATATCCAGCTTGATTGGAAATTGCTGTGCACCGCAGAGTGGAATTCTGAAGGTCTCGCGTTAACCGAAGTCGATGCCAGTTCTCCCTTACATTTGAAAGTTCGTTTCCGTTCAGTGACCATCTTAAAATGGACGTTCAAACAGTTCTATATATCGAATTTAAAGCCATTAAATCATAAATGGTAATTAATGGCAAAATTATTTTTTTGCATTAATTCTCAAAAGGTGTTTGAGTCATGCACTGCGTGTTTTCACGCCTCATTAATATTTCACAGAATAAAGTCCGTTATTTTTGCAAGAAGCGGGACTAACTAACTTTCAGTTCCGTGTGTCGCCCAACAAGTCGAGGTTAATCCTAAATTCATGTCGATTACCAAGCCTCTCTACTTTGCTCTGAAATTCGTACATAAAGATTATATAGGCGCTAACACTGGTTTTTAATTCATGAAAATACACAGAGGAAACAGATGTCAATAAGTGCAAATGCAGTCCTTCTGAAGGACCGAGGGACACCAAAATAACTGTCTACATCTTGAACAAACAAAGAGCATCGTGCAAATAAGAATAGTGCTGCAGGTTTGAAAGCCCCTTTGTAACTTGAAATGACAGGCTGAATGAAATACTAAAGTGTGGGTCAAAGCTCCCCCGGATTCCAATCGATCGAGATCCAAACAAATTTACTCATGAGTAGAAATGTGCCTTTCCGCTCTTAAGACATTAAGTTTTACCATAAACCCTGAGATGACAAACAACTTGATGTAAATGCCAACAAATAGATAGCTTTCTAATTGTTGCTTATTTAGAACAGGCGCGGTATGACAGGATCCCTGTGGTGAAAATCTCAGGGGAGCCTTCTTAAACGGCTGGCCAGCTATTTGTGCCTCCCGAATCAACAAATAACGAGAACAATATTTTTGCCTCCCAATAACGCTGACGTGTGCATTCTGGGCTTTTTTGAAGTGGAAATTAATTGAAGCGCTAATAGCTTTCTAGTGTAGGCTTTTAATAAATAATACGTGGCATATTTAAACTATGGGGAAAAAGGTCATCATGTATCTAGCGTGGCTCCGTGTAATCTGGTAAACTCAAAAGTCGCATTGACCTATCAAATTTACCTCAGGCACTTTTCCCCTGTAGCAATACGCTCAGGTGACGTTCTTTGTCCAGAATGTCTCGCATCTGTATGAAAACTTCACTAGTTTGCTTGGGAGGACCGTTTTTCCTGAACGGTTGCACAGTTACTTAGTGTTTCTTTGAATTATCTGAGGAACACAAATTTGTTTCGTGTTTTGCGTCCATCGCCATTACCAGGAAGAGCCAGATTTGACAGATTACTGTAGTTCATATTTACCCAACTGTGAAAAACATGGCGTCTCGGTGAGTCAATATGAATTATTCAAAATCTGCCAAAACATCTGTGAATTACGTGAACCTGGTGGTGAATTCTGGTGGATTCTAGGCGAACTACTTAGGAAATCCTTCTGGTCAATCAAGTTACTGTATCAGATTTGGTGGATTCCAGACGTTGCAGTAGGCTAGGCGGGTAATTTGACCCAAACGTGATTAAACTCGCGTCGTCCGGCGGGGCCTCTTAGCTCAGGTGGTTAGAGCGTTGGCTATCCTAAAGCCTTTACCTTACTGTCGTGGGTTCGAATCCCACCCAGGCGCCGTTTTTCACAGTTGGATCAATATGAATTATTTAAAATCTGCCAAAATATCTAAGATTACTCTAGGTTTGGAAATGCTTTACTGGAAGACGAATATTTATTCCCACATTGACAGGCAGAAGTTGACATTTTATCAGGACGAAAAGTCGAAATCCGTAATTTTAAATACCCACTTTGCGTTAAGATATGAGTAAACAGGAAGTGCACTCGACGAATTTGCCAGGTCGACGAGGTATTTTGTCAGTAGGTATTTCACCAGTAGTCCACAGCCTTCTGGAGTTATTCAGCAATTTGCCCACCTCGAATAACCTATCCTATATCACCTATTTTCAAGTGGCTTCAACGTCAACCACACAACGGTTTTGACTGCGCAATATGGTGTCCTCCAAAACATAGTCGATTTCAGTCGTAGATGCTTGACACTAAAGTCAACACAACATTGCCTGACTGGATAAGTAGATTCTGTCCAAACAATGACCCTGTAGATATGGTAGTAATGATTTTGCGTGGGTTTTGCAAAGACAAAGCCAAAGGCTGGCTGAAATAAAGGTGTGCTAAAAGCAAGCGACGAAGCTTAGGCCATAATAACAGGTCGATATCCAAAAAGGGACAAACGAACGTTTGCTTCCAACTGGTTTGAACTCTCCACACAATCATATTAGGCACATTACACTAAATGAACTAACTTAAACTGTTTCTTAAAGGATGAAAAAATCTTATAACAGACAAGCCCTGGCAGTTCGTCATGTTGAGAAATTGTCAAGTCGACGGTAAAACCACTAAGCAGGTCACAGAACATTTTAATTTCCAACGTTATCTCCTGGATCAAGGAATCGCAGAGCTGTTTAGCACGCTGTCTTCGATTGGAGGAATTACCGATCTCAGTGGCATTTAGACTACACTTCAAGCAGACAACAACAGTGTCTGCTAAAGACGAAAACTAGTTCAAATCAGTTTACATCTTTAATTGGTTTGAATTCGTGGGGGTGTATGCCTATGAGTTCTATTCCAGTGACGTGACATTACTTTTCGATGAAGCATGTTCTCATTTCTATCCACTAAAACTAGAACAGACCTGCATAAAGTAACGATAAAAGAGTTTTATAGTGAAAAAACATAAGTGTTCATGATTACTCTATTTTGGATTTAGTCACGAATCGGTGCAGATGCGTGGCACCTGATTTGCATAAAAATGACTTCTGAAAACCAACTAGGCCTCAAAGAATGTGTCAACTTACACCCAGCGAAATTCGTTTGGCCTCCCCTCAGCCTCACAGGAAAACGAGACAACGTCGTTTTCAGCGTAATTTCCCAGCTCGTTAGCTGATCTCGAGGCCATTTTCACAACAGGTGCATCTGCCAAAAAAACGGGGTGCATTCCAAATCCAGCCGTTCTTGGCATTAGAACAGGCATAATAATTCATCATTCGCATGTTTGACTTCTGTCAACACTACAATTGCTGGACTATATCTTGCTTATATAATAGCACCCTGGCTTTGCGTATAAATTAAAGTTTCGTTCATTGTCTTCTGGCCAAGAGAGTTTGTGGAGGACAAACAGTCCAAACAACCTAAAAACTATACGCAATATATCGGTATTCATTGCAATGAGTTTATTTGAGGGGTCTAGCTCAAGACACTGTCTGTAACGTACAAACAGAACTTAAATAGGAGATTTATTGGCCAAGAAAATTCTGATTACATGGTAGTTTCTGGCTCATACAGCGCTGCCAGTTAGGCAGAATTCTTTTATACCACGGTACCCAAGTTCAATGCAGTCCTTCATTAGATAACGGGGGGTCCGGACGTGATGACTTAGGCAAATCCAGGTTTGCAGTTTGCAACAAGGGATATGTGGCCTAATGAAAGCTATCTACATTGACTGCGCAATGTAGCATATGCACCCCAGGTAAGCACTGTATCCCACCCCCACCCTCGGACATTTTCTCTGAACACCGACGTGCAATCAGTACTTCAGTCGTCATAGGTGGATTGCATGCAAAGACAATAAGCTCTGAGGTGCAGCATCCAATTCTTTCGACTGATATGTTTAGTTAAGAAAAAACTTACGGGATGGCCATATCAGTGCTACTGTTTGGATTTATAGCGATGATCCACTCAATGCTGGCTCAATGCCAGCAGTCAAAAATTAACCAAGTTATATGGGTTGTAAATGGGCCACAGGTATCGATCTCTGCGCTGCATGACCGACTAATGAGCGTTGACACGAATAGTAATGTCAAATTATTGATAATTTATAGCTTGATTTTTACTCTTATGAAAAAAAAAATATCACCGGTCGAGCAGACAGGGCTTTGAAATCCGTTTCGAACATGAAATTTGGGAAGACAGAAAATGTTTTAATTTCCACAAAATCTTGCTGTACAATACGTATGTGAGACGTTTAGTTCAACATTACTAATAACAAACGTGGTGCCTCATGTGTACCACGATACGTCAACCGTAAACTTCTGATTATTAAACAAGGGCATAATTGGGGTGAAATAAACGGGGGTGTATGACGTAGTTCCAAGTTTGAAAGAAAAATGTAAATGTCCAGTCAAAAATTTTAATCAGTAAATGCAAACGCTTGATTTGGAGGTAACGAATGAAAAAATGATTGAAGAGTCAGTTGGCGAACATATGTTTTCGTTACCTCATCATCAGGCCGATACATTTACATGGGTAATGATCTAACCAGAACCCCTCTCCTTCCCCCCCTTCCACCCCAACTCCAACGTCCTCAACACCCTAACTCCGTCATGCGGGCGGCGTGGGAATATGGAGTCCGATTAACCCTATCCCTGAGACGCATTTATATCCTGTCTACAATTAGAATGATCATTACCCATGTAAATCTATCGGCCTGATGATGAGTTACCGAAAACCTATGTTCGCAAACTGGCTCTTCAATCGAAGAAATGATTGTTGTAAGGCAGGCATATGTCCGAACTTAAAAGCACTAAGCTAAGTAAACTTTTGGGTCATAAATGATACGGGAATTCGATACAATCACACTGGGGATAGCGAACGAACTTTTTACAAAAGACTAAGTCTATTTCTAATGGGTAGGAGTAGAATGCTGGTTTCCATGCCGATAATGATAGTTAGGGTTGGGTTGTCTAAGCGCAATTGCTATTTTTATTCGCAGGGAATTAGCAGGCAGATCGGGCAAGCGCGGCAATCCTTTATTGGCGGCTTAGACTTGTTCAGCATTCACAAAACGCGGTATATAAAGTCGGTTTTCGATGGTTAACACGATTCACCTGGGAGACTAACACAGAATTTTCGGCTTAGCTTTTTACGACAATTTGTTCGGAGTAAAATTGCCTGTTATTGCATTGATACAAAGTTTTTGGACTCCGTTGCAATCCCACTAACATATACTGTGCCAAAGTCATGTTTTACATCTTTTTAATCTGCAAATTTTCACTATACAACCACAAATATCTAAATAAAGAGGCAATATGAGCTTTAAAATTTGTAGACCGACAAGCCTTGGAAAACCGAGTGATAATGACTGAGATATTGAAAGTTAATTGAGTCAGATTCAGTTAACTTTTTCACAATATTAATCCACGAAACTACTTTTTTCGACAATGTATTTAGTTAGTAGCTCGCTCTCGGCTTCAGGCTGTCTGCTTTTGAGACGGGCACGCGGCTAAATGTAAAAGAGTAGTGGTTTTACAGTAAGTCCTCCAGCATAACGTGATTATATTAACAAAATATTAGGATAACGTCACAATGCTGGCTCTCGCATACGACTCATAAACGCGTCCGATACAGTGGAAGACGGAAGTGACGTTCACCGGTTTTCCTAGTTGCAGGACGGAACACGGGGGATTCCGTTTTGCTTCACAGCTCGGGGTCTACGACCCACGCAAATCATATCTTGGCAACTGGCGATCAGGAATTGCTATTGGCAAAGCAATGAAACAGTGAGGCTGTCATTTCTGGCCCAGTCCAGCTGGTGGATAATCTGATTTGTGAACAGTGTTCAGTGGATGAACGGACTGTGAGCTCTGATGATGACAAAGTCACCAATTACCATTCCAGTGCCCCTTTGGTCTTTTAGCATCACTTTTTACTGCCCGTATTAGTTTTAAACACGGAGACCCCAGGTAAAACAGAATCCTTTGCATTCTGTCCCGCAACCAGGATAGACCGATGAACACGGTCGCATACTGCTTATTACCGATCGGGGACGACGGACTTGGAGTCCGGTGGTTCACTGACCTCGGTTAAGGCAGCATATGCGACAACATCTCGAATTTGGGTCATACTGGGCTATGGCAGCAAAGAATCCGGAAACGGCCACTTAGATATCCGGCTGTTTTCGTCAATAGCAATTCTCAATTGCAAACGGATATCTTTATCTTAGGTGTTATTTTTTGTCATTTAAGCAAAATAGCCTATAAGGAAGTCTTCCACTTACTTTCTTTTAATGCTCAACTATTAAGAAGTAGCAAAAAGCGATTAATATGAAATTTAGATGAACTCACAGTGGACTTCAATGATAGTGTTTGCAGGTTTACTCTTATACTTCTCGTAGCCCCGATTTTCAGCCCGACATTGGATTTGTCGGCCATGGTGAAGTTTGGTAACGGTGGCTGATAAAGTGCTTATTGTCGTGACGCTGAATGAGAAATGAAGAAAGTATAAAGGTAAATTTAGCTGGATGCATTACGCAATAGGCTATGCACGCCGTTAAAATGGGGAGCTACTGCAACCGGACTCAGCGTTTTGTCGACACTGCAAGATTGGTACTTGTTGGGTTGTGTGAATTCTCTGTGTGTTTCAATGAGGAAATAAACAGTTCCAACCTCTAGTTTTGTACCTTAGATTAACCTCGATTGCGATCGGCTGCTTGAAAGTGTTTTATGAATAAAGAAATCAGTATCACAGGTGATGTGCTAAAGAACGGTTAGGTGCTTGATTAATGCGCGGAAGTGGTTTCAGTCCCGCGCAACGGGCAACAGACCCGAAAACCTACATGTACGGTATGTCTTCTGAGGAAGCATCCATTAGATACCAAGACGCGATCGGTTATGCTTCCTTTTGTCTGGTTTTAGTTTAAAAAGTGCAAGGAAATCTGCATTGGAATCTATATTTTGGAAAGAAATTAGAAACACAAGAACTGCTCTCCAATTGCTTCACTTTGTCTCCGGAACGCACCACTTTGCATTGTGCAGGCATGCGAATACTGAAAACCGCGTAACTGAGTCGGTCACATACTTATGCTAAACGGTAGAAGAACAACCACATCACACGCCTTATCGCGAAATTGGTTTTTATTAAGGCTGCCAAGCCGCCTACGTTGACCGATAACTATTGAAACGCACGATTAAGAGAGAAATGGCACAAGAGATGGTCCGAATCAAGAAGTGACAATCGATTGGCCTGTTGATCAGAATTTTAACTAAGTGCTCTGCATAGGCGTGTCACCGGCACGGAAGAGCACAGAAACGGATGAGAACGCCAGTAAGACGTCGATCATTTTGGCAGCGCATCATCCGACGAGGCAGCCTAACGGCAGAGATTGGCAGCAGCAGCAGCAGCAGCAGAGCTGAATTGCGCTGCGGCGAATGCTTAAGGGGGATGAGAGCAGCAGCTGAGATACCTATTACTTATTTGGTCTAATAAGATGTTGATCAGTCGGCCACGCTCTAGCACGCAACCAAGACGCCAAGGAATAGCTGGACCTTAATTACCAGATCGTTTCATCGGACAACACCAGAAACACATGAACATTATCAATACAGGCGGGAGGCAAGCTTCAGGAAGCAGCTGGGTAGGAAGGAGGCTCGATCGTTGGAACAAGAATCTCATTCAGATTTCCACTCGCAACCATGATCAAGGACGGCAACAAGTTGGGGTAGTGGACGCATAAGTTATGCAGTTTGCATAGGATAGAGTTGCCAAGCCAACATATACCTGTCAAAATAGGCAATTCACACATTCTTCTCAGACGATTTTTTGATTGACGACATCAGAGGCGTTAGTGGCCGCGACTTCATAATCACAAACGAAATGTGTTTCGGGCGACAGAATTGGTGAACCAAAAGATCCAAATAGTTATCACGCCAAAAGCTAACATTGCGTTATAATCGCGGCAGCCAGCGACCCCGATGAGGATGCCCAAACAACAATCACACGAAATGTAACCATCTGTGAAGAATGTGGGAGATGTTTATTTTGGCAGCTATATAGTGTGGCAAATGCATCCTGCGCATCCATACATTTTGCTGTCACCGATGCAGCGTTCGGACATGAATGTGAAATGTCAGTTTTGTTCCAGTGCGGGAACCTTCTTCCTTAAAAATGTTTATCATTAACAGTTCGCGAAAGTCTGCAATCGAACATGTGATATGACCACAAAATAATTTGCGGCGGAAACCGATACTAATCGAAAGACGTCAAGGGCCAGCCGCCAAAAATAAGAGAGGGCGGAACTAAACAGACGTTGGGAAAACACTTAGTCAACGGTTCTCCATTGCAATTTCGGAAATTTTGGGTCTGTCGCTTAATCTAGCCAAAGCCGTTTGGACCAGTGTGAACCGATTACTAACAGTCCGTCAGGCGACTGGACGAAAAACATTGTTGGCGGAAGTTGGGGACGCATCACAAGTGTTCGTTTACAATGGAAACAGATGTAAACCCAGAGTACGGGAATCCAATGCGAGCGGCTACCTGTGCTCTAAGGTTCTGCTTATAAAGGCTAAAGTATCAAAGGCGGGAGGCCGGGTTACAGTGCTTTGTTAACGCATTTCAAGGATTGACCCGATGAGAGTTAAATTTGTGACGATAACGTCGAGGCGTTAATAAACGTCATGGAGGAGGCAGAGACAGCCGAGAGGTGGGAGGGAGCATAAGCAGGCGAATGGAGGGTTGGACAGTTCTCCATAAGAGTAGCACGGCCCAGTGAGGAGACTGGATAAAGTGCTTTAGCGCAAACTGGGTCGCCTCTAGATCAAAACATTCAGTGTTTTGCGTTGTTTATGTTGTCCACATTTTTAAACACATTTCTATCTCGGGAAAGTCGGGAAAAGACTATCATTGATGAAATCTCGTCCTTTCTTTCAAGTCATAGAATGCACATCATTGTCCCTCTTATATGATAAACTTGCAAGAATGGATGTAAAGTAGGCAGGCAAACTCATGAAATGTCAACCGAGATTTCGAAATGCGTTCTCCTTTCGGAAAAATTAATTAAGTAGGGTTGTAAAACGGCTCATCATGTAGCATAATTCTATGATCGGGCAGTTACCTCAGGCTGTCGGACTTCATATGAACTTATTTCCGGCTCCATGCAAAATATGACTACGTGAGTAGCATGCAATTTTCGCACTGATGTTCAACGCCCTTAAAAATTCAATAATATTTTAGGGAAGACACTCATGCAAATATCCATTCTTTTGCTCATTCGGTAGAAAATGACGCCTTCTTCCAGTTTGATTATCAAAGGAAAGGTATAATTCGGTTTTCAAAAGATTTCTGATTGTGAGACTTTTTAATACAGTGAAATGGCCGTTCATAAAACGTCATGTCTCTGCATTTACCAATGTGGCTTGTACGGTTAACAATATGGCTGAAATCTACTGCCAAATTTTATGAACCCCATATGTTCTCCTCTTAATACCGTAGAGAAATGCATGGTTTTCGTGTGCGGAAAATATACGGTTTGTAGTTTGGAAACCCCGAATGCAAGCGTAACAGCAGGTCGGGTTCAAAATTATTCGAGAATTGGAAACGTTTTCGAAAACCGAATTATACTCTTCCTTCGAGTATGAAATTGGAAGAAGACGTCATTTTCTACTGAATGAGCAAGAGAATGAGTATTTTTATGCATGTTTTCTATGAAATATAATTGAATTTTCAAGGGACTCAAAAATCATTAAGAAAATTGCATGCTACGTTAGTAGTCATTTTCTGCAGGGTATGGCTCTTGCATGCAGCCGGAAGAAGTTCATTCGGAAGCCGGCATCCTGAGGTAACTGTATTGCTCTAGAATTATGCTGCATGATGTTTAGTTTTACAGCCCTGCTTATTTAATCTTTTCGAAACGAGGACGCATTTAGGAATTTCGTTTAACGTTTCATGAGTTAGCCCACCTACTGTATAATTTGAAAGGCATTGCAGTGAAATCTTTACATACTGTGCCTTCCCTTTGTGATTAAAACTTTTAGCTTGATTACTGTATGGATATCCTTGCAGCTGTTGTCGATTTACTTAAGTAGTTAATAAAAGATATATGGTTAGCCAGTATGTGTTAGGAGTACCTATGCACTGAGCGTGCAAATGATGTACTCGAGAGAGAGAAGCATCGAAGAAACATTCCGAATGCTGAGCTTTCCCCCAACTACAGGGAATGTCTAGCATGGACATGTGAAAGAACTATAAGGAACGAGTTTCGTTGACGGCAACTGTTATAACCAAGTTAGTACAATCGAGAACAGGAAATTTTGGGAACTTACAAAAAAGGGGGCAAGGTTGACTCCAACTTCTCTGCGGTTACGTTCATTGTAAAGCCCGCAGTGAATGTCTCAAAATACTCCAACTGAAGGTTTTTTCCATTTACGGGTATTCCGTCCACCAACCACAGCAGTCTTGCCCCCGGTTTCCCCTCCTCAGCTATACATTGCAGTTTCAAAATGCTTCCTTCAAAGACAGTTGCTCGAACGTCCGAATCCACAGGACGGTAGGCACTGCTGTTTAGGGGGTCCAACTGCCTCAGAAATGGGGGTTTTGACGGCACTGAATCAAAAATTGGGGAATGCTTTGGCAATAATCGCAGGCAAGAGAAATTACTATAACTGACTATAAGTAAAGTCGCTATAAGTCATAAATTATAGGTGAATTCATCTGAGAATTACAGTAGATGTGCTAACTCATGAAATGTCAATCAAAATTTCGAAATGCGTTCTCGTTTCGAAAAGATAAATTAAGTAGTGTTGTAAAACTATTCATGATGCAGCAAAAATCTATAATGATCCAGTTACCCCAGGGTGTCGGCTTTAGAAAGAACTTATTTCCGGCTCCATGCAAATACTATACTCTGCAAAGTATGACTACGTGAGTAGCATGCAATTTTCTCATTGATCTTCGATGCCCTCGAAAATTCAATTATATTTCATGGAAAACATGCATAAAAATATTCATTCTTTTACTTATTCGGTAAAAAATCACCTCTTCTTCCTATTCAATATTCAAAAGAAGTGTATGCTTCAGTTTTAAAAAAAACTTTTCTAATTTCCAAATAATTTTTAACACAATATGCTGTTACACTTCCATTCAGGGTTTCCAAACTACAAGCCGTATATTTTCCGTGTACGGAAAACCATGCATTTTTTCTACGGTGTTAAGAGGAGACCATATGAGGTTCATAAAATTAAGCAGTGGATTTGAGCAATATTGTTAACTTTACAAGCCACATTTGTAAATGCAGATTCATGACGTTTCATAAACTGCCATTTAACGGTATTAAAAACTCTCAAAATTAGAAACTTCTTTAAAACCGAATACTACTCTTCTTTCGAGAATGATATTGGAAGAAGTTGTGATTTTCTACCGAATAAGTAAAAGAATGAATATTTTTATGCGTGTTTTCCATTAAATATAGTTGAATTTTTAAGGGCATCGAAGATCAATGAGAAAATTGCATGCTACTCACGTAGTCATACTTTGCAGAGTATAGTATTTGCATGGAGCCGGAAATAAGTTCTTTCTAAAGCCGACACCCTGGGGTAACTGGATCATTATAGATTTATGCTGCATCATGAACAGTTTTACAACACTACTTAATTTATCTTTTCGAGACGAGAACTCATTTCGAAATTTTGATTGACATTTCATGAGTTAGCACATCTACTGTATATGCCGAGAACTAAAATACTGCAGGGCAGATCATTTGTTCTTCCATTTCAGAGTTAATAAACAGAAGTGGTCATCAAGATAAAACCGTCCAGCGGTTCTGAAAGCAGTAGTTAAACGCGAATACGACTCCTCTTCCCATTTAAAAAAAGCGTTTATAAAAATATCAGCCCTACTCTGAAGGGAAAAAACAAGGTATGATGTACGGTGTATTTACACACTGCCTGATATGACGACCGAATAAAGAGTTAAAGGCGGCTCACTTCCTGTCCAGCCACACAAGAGTCAAGGATATGGAAAGTACAAATTTTAAGAGGAGAAACGGCACAGAACATATTGCTATCCAGCAGAAATGGCCATTCTGCAGTCAAGAATCAATTTCTCCTCCCCGCCTGACTGGCTGCCTGAGCTTGCCTTGTCCAAATACATTTCTGTCCTACAGTAAGCCTAACCATTACAGGTTTCTCCAGTGCTTATATTATGTGCCCATGTTTGCGGATGCATGCACTCTCGCGTTCTCTCGCAGCCGCTTGAGAGATTAGATACAAACCCCGCACAAGTTTTCTAGACGACTGGAACCTCCGTTAGTTCTCTTCTACCTCCTCAGAATTTAGAGCAGACGTCTCCAAAAGGCTTGCCATAACGATTAGGAGTTGCATATTTTTATCTCTCAAATCAGTCCCAGAACACTGGCGTTCAGTTGAGCATTTCAAACCAAAACGTGGTCAAACTGTAGAGTACACAGTCTTCATCCCGCGTGTGCGTGCAGAATTATCACACCAGATCCGTCTTAGTTCACCGCTCGAGTAGCGGTGCAACTGAAACAATAGCTTCACTAGCCTTGTAGGCACAGTAGGTGGACTAACTCATGAAACGTTAAACGAAATTCCTAAATGCGTCCTCGTTTCGAAAAGATTAAATAAGCAGGGCTGTAAAACTAAACATCATGCAGCATAATTCTAGAGCAATACAGTTACCTCAGGATGCCGGCTTCCGAATGAACTTCTTCCGGCTGCATGCAAGAGCCATACCCTGCAGAAAATGACTACTAACGTAGCATGCAATTTTCTTAATGATTTTTGAGTCCCTTGAAAATTCAATTATATTTCATAGAAAACATGCATAAAAATACTCATTCTCTTGCTCATTCAGTAGAAAATGACGTCTTCTTCCAATTTCATACTCGAAGGAAGAGTATAATTCGGTTTTCGAAAACGTTTCCAATTCTCGAATAATTTTGAACCCGACCTGCTGTTACGCTTGCATTCGGGGTTTCCAAACTACAAACCGTATATTTTCCGCACACGAAAACCATGCATTTCTCTACGGTATTAAGAGGAGAACATATGGGATTCATAAAATTTGGCAGTAGATTTCAGCCATATTGTTAACCGTACAAGCCACATTGATAAATGCAGAGACATGACGTTTTATGAACGGCCATTTCACTGTATTAAAAAGTCTCACAATCAGAAATCTTTTGAAAACCGAATTATGCCTTTCCTTTGATAATCAAACTGGAAGAAGGCGTCATTTTCTACCGAATGAGCAAAAGAATGGATATTTGCATGAGTGTCTTCCCTAAAATATTATTGAATTTTTAAGGGCGTTGAACATCAGTGCGAAAATTGCATGCTACTCACGTAGTCATATTTTGCATGGAGCCGGAAATGAGTTCATATGAAGTCCGACAGCCTGAGGTAACTGCACCATTATAGAGTTATGCTACATGATGAGTCGTTTTACAACCCTACTTAATTAATTTTTCCGAAAGGAGAACGCATTTCGAAATCTCGGTTGACATTTCAGGAGTTAGCCCACCTGCTCTGCAGTACAGCTTAGAACGAGAAATTCAATGTCTCGTTGACTCATCTTCTCACTAGGGTTTTCGCCGGTCATGCATCCTTTTATTAGCACAGACAAGCATCAGAAGGTCCAGCTGTATATAATTCCCGGTGTTGAGATTGGCGATGCTTGATGGATATCAGTCTTAACCCCGTGTTGCAATGTAGAATCACCGCAATTCCTATGCGCTCATGCTGGAATAAAAAAACCTTTTTAGTCGCACTGAATTTGTTGCCATAAAAAGAAGCAAACACTCGAGCCCAGGGTACTTGATGGTATGAAGAATGGTACTTAATGAGTCTTGGGACAATAACTTTACTGTTATGAGAGTTTTGCTTCCGAAATCCTTACGTGGTTGAAACTGCTGGAATTTTTAAAAAGCAACCTACAGTTCATTTCCATGGACTTTGTTGTTAAGATAAGGGGAGGTACAGCACTTAAATGGGGCACTTACACATTAATTGGTCCTATTCCCAAAGGACCCTCATTTGGACAGGCATTTACTTATTTCTGCTTCACAATAACAGAGGTAGACCAAGACCGCCTGGACGCGGCGTACACGACTGACGGACGAAATAAGAATGCGGCCGTATAATCAGCATTATCACTAAGGTTCGCGGTTATTTAACTTTGCCATATGGTCGCCGAACTTGCCTTGCTAGCACAACACAAAATCAGAAAGTATAACTACTTTTTCATGGCCTTTTCTATCAAGTCGAAGAACCACTCTTCTGACGTAAAATCAGTACGCCTCGAATACGAAAACTTCGCCTTAGCTTCCCTACTGATGTTCAGTGATTCATGCAGGCGACTGTCAATTCACTTGCCTTGCATGGAGACAGTGCCAATGGCAGCAGACACACACACACACACACACGGCAAGTAAAATCTGGCCGCTCAGGTTGATCGCATCGACAGATCCACCCCAGCCCAGGTCAGGAAAGTGAACGTAACTCACCTAGCACCTCCACGATCGCATCCTGACTGTGGTATGCTTTTCCCCGGTACGTCAGTTGGCAGAGATATTTCCCATCGTCTTTCAACTGCGCATTAGTGATCTGAAGGTCATATTGGCCTAAAATAACACAAAAAACGTTCGTTAGGAGGTCTTTGTTCATACTTTCTTGAGTAGCCGGTGCTAAGAATGAGTCTATCACGATGACGCAGCAAACCAAACATATATTTTCCAATTTAAAACTGCAAACAAAATGACTACTGAAATAAAATTCTAACAAACATGAGGATTCGGGTTTGAAGACACCATGAAAGGCTATTCTGGGTGAATTACAATAGACAATTTAAGAAAAATACAATACCACTAGGCAGCGTTGAAATCAACATTTGTCCTAGTCGCGCTAAAATGAATGACTGGCACAGCCAGCTTACGGTTATCGTGTCCCATGCATCTCTTACCACGGAGGTCTAAAGCTTATCGCTGGGATTTTTGCTTACGGTCTGCAAAACACAAGCCAGTCTTATTCATCTGGATAGTACTGTGTTTCGCGATCTACATATTCAGATAAGAATATGGGTGCCTAGGGCGGTGACACCTGCCACAAATTCTTAATTTCATTAGTGTTTGGAAATCAGATATTAAATATAAAAGGATAAAATCCAGGCTAACTAACAGTAACCATGCTCAATCCACTATCAACTGGCAGGGAACGCAAAATGTTGGTTGTATGGCATAAATAAAAGTAAGCTGAGTTAAGTGTTTGCCTTGTACCTCCTGTTGCGATAATTTCAACTAAAACCACT
>CACRXP010000991.1:162897-182915 GCA_902702965.1 Spirometra erinaceieuropaei
ACCATCAACTTAGGATACGCTAGATAAAAAGTAAGCTATATTTGTTACCTCAGATTCTTGAAAAGGCGCTAAAGAGATATTAGAAGTTGGCAACTCACGCTCGAGATTCAAGAGTCAGCTCAGTTGCAAGTGGTAAAAAAGTACTGTTCGCTGGATGAATGACAGGAAAGAATAAAAAGAGGGACTGTTTAAATGCACAGGATGCGTGTAGAGATCACAGAGGGCAGAAACTACAAAAGGTGGCCGGAGCATATATTTCGCTCTGAGGTTCTTCCAAGTTGACAGATACTCAATAATTCAAATCCGAATTATTACACGCCAGAAACTAGTGGCATATATTGTTAACCGCAGCTCGCCCGTCCTTATTCTCGTCTATCGTCGGAGAAAAATTTGCACTAACCTTCCTGAAGGTTGTAGGGCAGGGAGTATCGAGATTCGGGGTAGTTAATGCCGATTCCTGCCTGACGGATATCTTCGGGTGTCCCGCCGATCCCGAAACCGTTTCGTGACCAGTCAATTCGAGGACGTCCTTCCTGTTCGGCTGACTGAAAGATCTCGATTCGGAAGCGGCATCGCAGTATGAAGGTGCTGTTCAGGGTCACCGACTGGCTCTTTGGATGCTCGATAAAAAAGTCTGAGGCGGCGCTGCCGTCGAGACAACCCACGTCGCCGATTAGTTCCATCAAGAGCAGTGACAGAAGAAAGGGCGACAGAGGTAGGGGAGCAGGGACTGAAAGATAGAGGAGGCTGTGTAAGTACAGACCGACAGTACTATCGACATTAAATTTTATCATCATTATGTATGCTTATATTTCTAAATTAAGAGGCCCGTGATTTAAGCTTTAAGGGATTTTCTACATGACTTGAAACCCACCAACGCCTGCCTGAAAGTTATTTGTAATTTTCGATGGGACGTCCAACAAGTGGTTGACGATAATCACCAACAATAATTCTGTTTGTTCTACGACTGCAGTCGCTATTTTAATTCGTAAAAGAAAACGAAAAGGTTTTACCCAGGATGCAGGTGCAAAGAAAGAGAGGGGAAACCACAAGTAGTGTACTGGTTTAATTTGCCCTTTACAGACATCTAATATTCCAAGTTCATGATCCGAAAAACTCTTGAATACTTTGAAGTAAGAATGCTCGGCTCTCAGTCCGGGTTTTTATGGTCTCACTAGGAGGCATTGGGGCCGATTATTGCAACCTCATTCGTATCGTCCAACACAGCCTTTCACTGTGGAGTAATTACCACAGTACATGTCCAAGGCCCGATAGGTTTTAGAATAGACCCGGACTGGGACAGAAACTTCCAGATGACAGAACTCTACTCTTTATACGGTTTGGTTCGGCAAGCGAATGTAACGGCTGACGAACTAGGATATGAACTTCGACAGGAAATGAATTAGTAACTTCTCAGCTTCCACCGTCCTTACTGGTCGAACTTACTGAGAGGCGAATTACCTTTTGCATAAACTTTAAATTACAAACACTAGCTTTTGCAGTTATATAAAAATTAAACAATTTCGTGGATAAAATTTGCATGTCAGGCAACAGTTGTCGAATAACAGTTCGATCCTCGTGCTTGACTAAGTCCACCATGTCGAATATAGACTGCAGAATTCAGCAAAATCAGTGAATAGGGTAGACTGCGGGGGCTGAGTGTAGGCAAGTTAGAATTAGCCAGCCGGCGTCTCATGGGAGGGACAAATATGGGAGACAAATATCACAGCCAGACTTCAGTCGCATATTGTGCATATCCTCTACAGAGATTTTCCCCAGTCCTTCTGGCAGCCTCTCATTAATGCTTCCAGTAGTTACATTGTTGGGATTTTGTGCAGCGTGCTTCCGCTCCCAACTTGGGCTTCTTTTTTGCCTTATTCTGTTGGGTTGCCTTTTTCCGTGGGACATATGTTTGCTTAAGCTGACACAAGATAAAGACATATTTCAGAGTTATTCAGTCGTGATTTATGGTTTCTTGACTCATATTTTTGGTTTCCGTCAACAAGCTCACGTCAGATAGCAAATGATATTAAGGTGACCGGGGTGTTGTCGGTTCCATTCACGCCATTTTTACACGGAAGTATATTAAGCCTTTTCATATTACTATAAACGAGGTATGGCCTGCCGTATTGGAAAAAAGGGCACCTGCACAACCAGCCTTTTCTAAATAATTCTGCCAAATCAGTCTTTCAAATAAAATTCACAAAAGTCACTTAAGGGATGACAATTCATGATCGAGATCTGCGTAAATAACGTACTCCCGGCAGTTTGCAAATATTTAGTATTACTTCCTCCTTCCAGTTTCTCCAGAATGACTGTGTTAGGAATTTCGTGACCCCCGTGTGGGACAGTCGTGACTCCCATAAATCGCCCCTTAGGCATGTAACTGGTCAAATGCAAACTGCTGTTAAGGCTAATAATTAAACCAACAGAATTCTATTTTCGTATATATCAATGCTCATACGTAGAGACCGGTTTAAAGTAGAGGCAAAAACTTTGTTATTAGAATATTCTGCTTACCCATTTTGCACGGAAGATTTCTTAAGCTCCTTCCGTTGGTCAATTCAATAAGCGAAATTGCCACAGTCCAACTCGGAGGAAGAATTTATGTAGTCCACTCTCAGGAATAAATGACAACCCAAAGCTAGAACGCCTGGTTTTCTGTGACAACTGAGAGTCACAATACTCCTTTTAGCTCCGATTTAACCGACCGACGTCGTGCGTAACACCGTTCTTAAGGGAGGACCTCTGAATATGCTGTGATGTCTGAGCAGCGAATCCAGGTGCACAAGCGA
Organism: Spirometra erinaceieuropaei; assembly: GCA_902702965.1. Classification (NCBI taxonomy): domain Eukaryota; kingdom Metazoa; phylum Platyhelminthes; class Cestoda; order Diphyllobothriidea; family Diphyllobothriidae; genus Spirometra; species Spirometra erinaceieuropaei. The sequence continues at coordinate 165,693 of CACRXP010000991.1, forward strand.
TATACCATGGATGAATAATCGAGGAGCAACGGCTGTGTCGTGGACAACTGGTAAGTCGTCTTTGCCAAGATGAGATGACCAGTCAGTCGCCACGTAAAAGTTGCGTTAAGCCCCCTCACCCCTTCCCGACCATATGCGCCTAGTCCCCCTCATTCGTGCCGATATGATAGACACGGGTAGTCACACGGACATCATGTCACTGTCCGACTATAATTGGCTCGTTTCAAAAGGGAATTATGTAAATTATGATGGGTTTGGTGTGAGAGCGCGACTGAATGGGCCATCGTGACTGTGCGCTTGTGTCAAGGTGGTAGTGCTTATGCAAATTAAGCCTGGTGCAACGGATAGCGCGTAAACCGGCCACAGGCGTCATGCTGAAAGCGGCCAAGCTAATACCGACAACGACCTTCGATCTTCCATCGTTGGCGGTTGTTTAGCAAACGCAGCAGCTGATTCATCATCCTCCGAAAGGACTGATTATAAAGTCATTATTTTATACCCTGCATTTGATCCTATTCTGAATCCTCGCCTCCATCCATGGAACCATATGCTAGTCATTTGGAAAGGTGATCTTAAATTATCCCCTGAGGTTGGTGTTTATTGTTTAGGTATAACGTAGTTTAGTGCCGAAACGCGGCCGCGTTTATTAAGTTCACAGTCTTCGGCGACGTGAAAACAAAAGCATTAGATCTTGTCAAACGTGTGTCAGGATCCATTCATTTATGTGCCTGTTAGAAATCGATTTCAAAAAGGATTTTGAAAAACTAAATGAATGGGAGAGAAAGATGTTGAACGCATTGTCGTTTTATTCACTGAAAGTTACTGCACTGCTTTTACGAAAGAACATCCCGCAATAACAACCTCTGTTGACGTTATGTACTGCTTTGATGAATATGCGGACAATTTTTTTTAATTTAACAGCACTTTTGTGAAACATTCATCTATGTCGTAGAAAAGCAAACGACACTTCGCCGTCACCACTGACAGTGGACGCGGTACAAAGTAGTGCCATTACGCATGTACTGAAAATGACGCTAGGAGACAAACTAGATGTGCGTTGACGTGCGTCGCCGCCGTTATCAGCAATCATTAGTGAGTCCTGAAGCGTGGTGCCATTTCCAGGCTATAAAGACTGAAATTGTTGCAAACTCTGTCCAGACGAAGAACTGCGAACAGTTTAATAATTTGTCACATACTGAGGTAATTTTCGCGAGATTTTAGGTTTTTGGCTGTTCGTATTGAATACGAAACAACCGAACAGCGTGCTCATAACCGTCTAAAAACCTCTTTTCTGGAGCAAGCACTGAATTTCGAAGTCGAAAACCGCCAATCCAGTCTTAAAAATTAAAAGTTGATATTGCAGTAGTGTGTATAACGGTACCTGGAATCCAAATTTAGCGGCGAATTGAAACAAGAACCATAACATCGGATACTCATTGTATTTTGAAAAATTTACTAGCAGTTATTAACAACCGAATTTATGTGGTTATCACTAAAGTCTGTCATTGTACATTTCAAAAGGCGACGTATATCAAAAGAAGAAAGAATAATGGGAATCGTTTGGTTGATAAAGCGTGTGTGCACTTTTCGGATCACCTGTCTACATAGTGCTCTCGTTCGTTCGGCGATATTCATCACTGCGCGAAAGAAGCATGAGAGCTTGTGTGGGTGAATTGGATATTCGTTCGGCATCAGTTTCAATGCTTTTTCTAAATTTCTTCTTAGTACAGTGGCAAGATTAAATTGAGACGACGACCAGTGAGCTAAGGTGTACTAGCCGACTTGACAGTTTGCCTAGTCCATGCTTGCCGCCCCAAAAACAACATGCCTGACGGTCAAGTGGAACCAGCGAAGAACAACTAACACTTGTAGCTAGAATTGGACGCAACACCGAGCACTAGGCAAGGGGAGAAGACCAGCCCTGGGTCAAATACCTCCAAGTTTATTCTCACCAGGCTAATGGCCTTGCAGGCGTCATACTTATAGTCCGGCGTAGGAATAGATACTACAGATAGATTCATTGATCTCGCTTCTTTTCATAAATAGATGGCAGTCCCAGTCTCATGAACGAGAGCAGGGGTTTTCGGCCTCACAAAATCTTGAGCAAAAGCAAAACTTCCCACAGTAGCAGTATTACGCTCGCAAACAGCTTGATTTGTCACTTAGACCCTTCCACTACAGTGGAGATTTAATCAGAACCGGCAATTTAAAAATTTCAGGTATTAGCCAATTGGGGATTGTCAGATAACAAAAAATTTTATTAAGTGTTGCCGAACATGAGTTAATTTACTGGAGAGATCTACACAATATTTTACCTAGTTCAGCGCCCAAGTCGGCAGAGCTGCATGATGGACAGGTTTATACCAGTTGGTGGTTTCGAACCCCAGCAAAAGAAGAAGCAAAAAGATACTCCAGGACTAAGAAGTTTAAACATATAAACAATAATTAAATATATTCTGTGTATGTATGCTGCTGAAGAAATGTATGGACGCGCACATGCACCGAAAAGGTTGGCAGTTATCGAAGTAAAAAGAAAAAGAAGCATTCCCTGGGAGGGATTTATTTGGGGTCTGACGTCTTGAGTATTGATTTTGCTTACCCGTCTCAAAGACCGGAAAATCATGCGTATAACTCTCATCATATGACACATTTGATGCGTAGGCCACTAATGCGGCCTGCAGAATTGAATCAGGCCCCCGTTTCACCGTCAATTGTATCGCTCCCACCTTTGCTGTTCATCGACTTTCTGTGAGCATTCGTTTAGCGGAGCCGAATGAAACAAAGGAAGCAGAATAAAGAGCATAGTCTACCGAAGTCGTGACGGAGCATTCCGTACATGAAAGGGGTCTGCAAAGCCGTGGCTACATCCTTCGCACCATTCAGGATAGGAGTTGCTCATATGTGTGACTCCACAATTCGCAGGCAATTGATGCGGTCCAGAGGCCATATCGAGCGTTGTCTACCGACTTTAGTGCAGCTGCAGGATGTGCAACTACGTGGAAGAAACTAGCCGACGACCGCAAACGCGAATGCACGAGCATAAGTTGGCTGTGCGAGGGTTGGACCCAAGGTAGGAGGTACCAACCTGTGCCGAGCAGATGGGACACATCTTCACCTTTGACACAGTTGGGATTGTGGGCTGAGGCGATGATCACACGTCAGGGCTGGCGCAGGAAGCCTAGATGTCCATTGAGTTCTCAATCAACCACCAGATAAATTCGCCTCCCCTATACGGTTTAGTGAAACTTCTTGAGAGGAGACAGTCACAGCAAGAAACATTCGGGGCCGCCATTTATCTCCACTGTCAACGAGGGTGGGGCCGACACAGGTGACGGTGAAACGGGAGTCAGACTCAGCCCTACAGTAGACATTGACGGTCTGCGCACCAAAGTGCATCATATTATGAGAGTTATACGTGTGTTTTCGGTCTCTGAAGATGGGAAGGCGGAATAACTGCTCGAGACGTCAAACTGAAAACACACCTCCCCCAGGAGACATCTTTTCTTCTTTCGATACGCCGGCGGGGAATCGCATTTTCTCTATTATTGAGGAAGCAATTTTGTTTTTTTTCTGGAAGCCAAACTCCCTCTTTTGATTCCTGTTGATTTTAAGTGTGTTTGTTTTTCTTTTTTAAAGTCAAGGGAAACTGAAGACAATTATATGCTATATCAAGAAAACAACATGGACGTAATGCGCAGGTGTAAGTTAATTACTTTTTACGTGCCAAGGCCTGAGCCACCAATAAACCGAAAAAATTTTTATCTCGCACAGTGGGCTTGGCTGCTATATGGTGTGGGAAGTCAGAAAGACCAAAGTATGAAATGGTTTTTTGCGCGATTAGCCGCTGGATTATCAACAGCCACCTTAGTTAGGATTCCTTAGAAATAAATGCAAACGAGGCCATTCAGCCAGTAATATGTTTTACCGGTGGGAGCGCGAACCCATGGCTAAATTTCTGGCGTATCTGCCTCAATTCCTATCAGACCCCAGGTCTTCCCCGTCCGGACCTGGAGTAGGGCAGTCTGACAGGAGCAAAAAAGTCATTTTAGTCCTTATTGCTTCTGAAAAAGGAAACTCGATCGCTGGAACCTTTCGTCTGGTAATCGCGTTTCCGTCTTCTCAACTGTTCCATCGATCTCCCATTTCGGCTGTATCGGCAATTTCCTATTTTTTGTCGGTAGCCCCTTCAGGTTACTATGCACCGCAATAACGCAGCCCAAATATAGTCTACGACGGAGTCTTAGGTCATAACCGCATGAGCATTTTTGGTCTTGCAGGTAGGTCTAGTCACTGAACACCATTCCACGTAATAGTTTTCCCAGCAAAACTCTATTCCATATACAACAGTCTTCAGCAGTCTTTTTGCATCCTGACGTAGTCATCTCAACACTTCAAACATCCAAGAAACGCTAACTGTTATTCTGGACTTCTTCGTGACCTTGTTTATCTTGTCCTTTCTTACAATTCACCGTGTTTCCGATTTTGGCACGATTAGATAACTGCAACCAAAGGAATCTGAGGGATCTACAAGAGAATATCAGCGAGAAAATGATCTTTGCTCCATTTACAGTCTCGTGGGTAATCAACTTTCATGTATTTTCAAGGTAGTTTACACCACCTAGAGGGTTGTGAGGAAATCGCCCTCACCATGACAGAGGCTAAGGGGTCTCTATAAACCCCAATCAGTAAACACTTTGAAGACTAGAACATTTCCTGTTCAGCACAGGAAATCCGTCGTGCTCCGATGGGCACTTTATCCGTCCTAGAGATTGAACTTCCGTTCTTGTTTGGCCTGCCTCTTCAGAAGAACTGCACACAAGATGTGGCAGTCAAGAGAAGAAGTGCGTCCCAGTAAACATTTACAATTTAGCCCACGGGTCGGAAATGAAGATTTATAAATCGTGTTTTTGAACATGTGCAGTGCCGGATTCAGTTTCTTAAAGAAAATTTGAAGAATAAGTTCAAAAATGACTCATCTTGCATAATGGGCACAAGAAATAGGATTGATCCAACAGGAAGTTAAAATTCCCATGTTGTTCAAGACGGAGGTAAGTCAAATACTTACCAAACAGTAGGCGTTTACTGTCCTAAAACTGGGCTTATTATGGGGGTCACAAACGTGGAATGAATAAACAGCTGGTCTATGAGGCCGCGTTTTGTCTTCTTCGTTTATTTAACTAACAGATTCTTGCGCATTTTATCATTATATATACACGGTAGTTTGGCCGTCGATTTCGATGACGTCCACTGTGTGCCCACCAGCAATGTGGACGCAGGGAAGTTGACCCGCGCGTGAACTCGTTCACAGAGACAACAGACCTGCGCAGCATCTACCGCATCCTCTGAACCCCTCCTAACCAGACCCTGTGCCATGACAGAGTTATGTAGACGAAAACGGGAGAGGATGCAGGTGGGCCTTAGCCATCGCGCCTAAGCGTGCCACCAAACTGGCTTCCGTTCTACTGATTTGGAGTGACCATGTGTGACCCGAGCCACCCGTCCCCTTTAAGTTAGGGCCTGGTGTGTTGTGTGTGTGGGGAACCAGGTCGTGTATGTGGTGCACGCCGCATAGGCCGCTTATGAAGTATACAACATGATCCCCATCGACTGAAAAATATTACGAGCTCTATTTAACGTCCTCATAATAGGGCGGAGGGATGTGTGACATCCTTACTCAATTAGTATACAGCGCGTAGTGTTGAAACCTTTAGTGGTCGAATTCAAAATAATCCGACGATTGAAAGTTTTCTAAAACCGAAAGACACCGTTTCATCAGATGTGCAGTTTCAATATAACGTAATTTGCCACCAAAGTCGGGCAAGAAGTAATGTGTTTGTGCGGGTTGTCTGTAAGATATACTTAGATACATAAGACTATCGAAAATCAATGGAGAACTTCATACAATTTGGGTCTCTATGCTTGTACCAGTGTAGTTTTTGCAGGAGGGCAGAAAAAGCCATTCGGAAGCCAGAATTCTGTCGTGAATGAAATATCCTGTGGTTATACTGCAGTATAGTCAAGATCACAACCCATCTAAGCAATCCTTCCTAATCTAAAGCACCTTTCGAAATTTTGGTAACATTTTCCTGACACGTGGTAGCTACTGCTCGACTGTCGCGAACGACAACGTCCACCGTGTGCTCCACGAAATGAAGTGCGTGACCGATCTCATGAAATGTTTGCCGAGCCATGACTACAGGGATGCGAGTAAAAGTATACATTAATATTTCGGACTTTATCGCCTTTATTCAGCCAGTCATAACCATGATCACCATCTGAGACTATAAATGACAATTGAACCGTCGCGACCAACGATATCCACCGCGTGCTTCACAGCATGGTGAAAGCAGGCACGGTGTCCTGGGCGTGAATTAGTTTATAGTGACAGCAGACCCGCGCAGTACCTACCGCCCTCTCTCCTCCCCCATCTATTCCCGCTGTCAAAGCATAGTCAAGAAGATTGGAAGCGGGAGAAGGCACAGGAGGCTGGCATGGCCGGATCCACACCTAGGAGTACCACCACACTCCGTGGTCCGCAACAAACACTTGACCGGGATTTTAACCAACAACAACAACAATGGGGGCGACAGAGATCCCAGTTGACGCCACGTGAGCCGGCAACTGAGCTTGCCACCAAACCCCGAATGTTGGCCTCTGTTATGGATGTGCAGTCCCGATAACGCATGCCAGAATCCGGTGTGGCCCCTTGTCGTTCCAGCGCATCAACCGCGTGGCCCGTTTTGGGCCACGAGACCATAAACACATGCATGCACGCACGCACGCACGCACGCACGCATGCAAAGCGCAGGTGACCAAAAGTGGAGCCAGACAGGTGAGTCATAAAAACCCCCTCAAACCTCCTCGATATGCCAATACGCGCGTTTATCTTTGAAAGCGAGGCAGACTTGGACTCTATTTAACACGCCCATCTGTTCTTATGGCAAGTCAAACTCAGGTTGAAATAGGGTGTCCACCAAGCGGCCGAAAAAAGTCAAGCAGCCCGTCTACGAGTGCCCCTCATGATATTGCTCCCAAAATCCACAAACAGAACTGTCGCGGAGGAAGAAGACGGTTCAGTAAAGGTGACATATGAAAAGAGACATTGCAATCGAAGGAGAATCACATAGTATAATCAGTTGGCGTCTTTACAAAAAATGAATTTCAACGTCCTGCAAAAGTCTAAATAGACTTGTGGATTAAGGTATGACGAGAAAACTTTGGGTCTGACCTGGCAAGATTTGATTCTATCGTTCCTAGCCACTCGACACATTGGTGAAAGGATTGGGCACCGCGACTGACGGGGCACGAACTTTCGCGTTTACATGCTCAACTCACGTTCTGGTCACTCTTACTGTATAAGTCATTCAAACCAAAACACAGATCTTCCACAGATGAGAGGTACAATAGATCGTGTGCGTCGGTTTGCCTGCATTAATGAGGTTGGCAAACTGAAACAAGCCAGTGCTGCACGAGCAATGTGTGGTTTTATTGATCGCTTATGCTTATGTGCATAAAAACGGAATAGACTCATGTGTCGTCTGAGTGTGTATAGAGAAAATAATGATGTAAGTGGAGCTGGGTTGCGCTGATTTAGCGGTTATTTTCGTCCATGCAAATGTGATTGAATAAGCCAATGAGATGTCTGAAAGCAACGGGCCAACGTGTGCATGTAAGGCAGATGGGACAGTTATTGGCCGGAGGTTTCGCTTTTATTTATTCAGTCTCAAGGAACTAATTTATGGATGAGCGGGAAAACCGGTAGAGGATTAAAATTTGCAACTGGAATGGAACCAGGTTGCACCGCCTCCACATTGCTGATGGTTGTTCTCTGTTATCTGGCGACATTCCCATTGGGATGAACACAAAACTTCCGACCTCGACCGACTCGGACTGGAGCGTGGTTGCTTCGATCATGACGTTAATTGTACTTTGTGGTGTGTGTGAGTTGATCGTGTTAATACTGAGATGGACCCGACGAATTTAATCGACGTCAATCCAAGCCCCGAGTGTCAGTTGACAGGGTTTGGGCGTTAGTGGCCTCGGTCGTGGTATTGCCGTCACGCCTGCATGAGGTCTCGCCTTAGCCACCATCACGTAGTTAACCTTAATGATCCCTGCTCCAGTTCTTGTGGCATTGCGCAGGCCCGTTCATCCTTCAAAAAAGCTTCCCAAGTCTCTTGGCTGGCCTGAGGACACTTTACAGACGTCTTCAGAATGCCTTTTGATCATCGACTCTGTCCTCCTTGCGGGTAAACCAACCTAGTGACATCGCCAGATAACGGTCACTTGGGTAAGAGCTCGTCAGCCACCTTTCCAACGTGACCGCTCCATGACAGGCGAACCTACTCCAGCGTGGAAGAAAAACTGAGTACATTACCGTAGGTGGGCCAACTCATGAAATGTTAACCGAAATTCCGAAATGCGTTTTCGTTTCGAAAAGATTAATTAAGTAGGGTTGTAAAACTAGTCAGCATACAACATAATGCTATAATAATTCAGTTACTCCCAGGATGCCGGCTTTCGAATTATCTTCCTTCCGGATGCATGCAAAAACGACACTCTGTAAAAAATGACCACTTAAGTAGCATGAATTTTCCTCATTGGTTTTCGATGCCCCTCGATTTTCAATTATATTTCATGTAAGATAGGCATAAAAATATTAATTATCCCGTTCATTCGGTAGAAAAGTACGTCTTCTTTTAATTTTATACTCGAGGGAAGGACATAATTCGGTTTTAAAACAGTTTCTATTTGTGGGACTTTTAAATATCGTAAAAGGGTTGTTCATAAATCGTCATGTCTTTTCATTTGCCAATGTGGCATGTAAAGTTAACCATATGGATTAAATCCACTGCTAAATTTTGTGAAACCTATATGATCCTCCTTTATTACCGTTGAGACATGTGTAGTTTTCCGTCACAGAAAATATACGGCTTGTAGGTTCGAAACCCTGAATGCAAGTTTAACGGCAGGTTGGGGTTCAAAATTATTCGGGATTTGGAAAAGTTTTTGAAAACCGAATATTACCCTTCCTTCGAGTATAAAATTAAAAGAAGACGTAATTTTATACCGAATGACCGGGAGAATGAATATTTTTATGCCTGTTTTCCATGAAATATAATTGGACCTTTACAGAGTGTAATTTTTTCATGCGGCCAGAAGCAAGTTCGTTCGAAAGACGGGATCCTAGGGGTAACTGAAATATTATAGAATTATGTTGTAGGCTGACTAGTTTTACAACCCTGCTTTATTAATCTTTTCGAAACGAAAACGCATTTAGGAATTTCGGTGAACATTTTATGACCTAGCCCACCTACTGTAGTTCCCTCCCGGACTTGCGTGCCAGGGATATTTCCGGTCACTCCACACGTATGATCCTTCAAAATCAAATTGGTTTGAGACGGTTTAGTATTTCAGAAGAAGAAGAAGATGCGATCATCGGAACACGAAGCTTATTAGACGGACGTTTTGGATTCGCCCTTTTGGCTCATTGTTCGTCTTACGTTCAGTAGGTAAACGTAACTGGGACGGCAGTCCTGTAATCCTTCGTTCAATGTTGAGAAGCAAACTGAAATCTGCTGGCCACCGAATGTACGATGGTTTGTGAAGTTCGTTCTGCCACTCTGTCAATGATTTTGATGTTTTTGGGCTACTACTGCATATGTACGCGAATTTGTGTACATGTGGGAGGCAGATCCCCGACTGATACTTGATCACTATTTTGTCCATACAAGCCGTCAACCCGATATCTGGGCAGCCACAGGCGCGGGAGTCAAAATTCTGCCGTGTCCACCTTGCTTGTAGTACTCTTTGCCAACTTACCTGCCGATGTCTAGTCTGCGTCCGATTATGCCCAATACCTAGCAACATGACCTACTTGATTTATTCTGATGGTGAGCATTTTTTACTGGTCTGGGATTACCGTCTCATCTCCGAAGTAGGCGAGTGGTGGGCTGTTCATCATTCAGTGGCCACTGTCGTCTTTGCTGATAACTTGTCGCGCTGATTTCACCTCCTAACGTGCAGTTTAACAATCGCTAATGATGCAAAGCAGAAGTCGGTGTTAGTGGTGAGAAGATTGCTTTCCACATAGGGTTTTCGAAGATGTGGTTCGTTACCTTTTCGACTGACTACTCCATGGAGATGCCCCATTCCCACTGTGGCACATTCTCCCCATGGATCGGGAGCTTCTGTGTCATGAGCGGTCGCTTATTTGCTACGAGCATGAAAGCAATTTTCTCACTACGTCCTCTTGAGGCTTGAGGTGACTTTTACGGCACGTTAGTCTTTGCTTTGGATTTCCGCTCTAGATGTGCGTTACGCGTACTTCATCCAGTTTTCATTGACCAGAAAAGCGACCCTCACTGGAAACCACAATATCCACCTTGTATCGGACTAGTAAACAGGCGACCATAACTAACCTCCTTTCCGGTCACTTCACCACTGGCTTACCTACAACGGAACAGCCATTCGGGACTGCCAACGGGCAGAACCGCCCAGACAATGGGGACAGGTTTTTGCCCCTTTTGCAGTTTTTCGATCGGGTAACCAGTAGTCACGATTAACTGTGAAAACGGCGTGAACCAACAGTTGTTCTGGACACCTTTTATAACCCCTCCTTTCGTGAGGGTGGTAAGGAAGGCGTCTCTTAATAAGGCTGCTTAGGCATCCCATATAACTGCCGGATTTCACTCTGGCTCACAGTTGACGCAGTATATAGAAGATTTTAACTAGTCTGAGCCGACTATGAGGTCGAATGCGGTTCTTTCTGTAGGATGTTTAAGGCGAGGAGGGACTGCAACAAGTGGGTTTTACCGGGTGTTTACATATACACCGGGTGCCTTCTCTGATATACTCCGTTATTCATCGATGGTTGCCGGAATGTGACCGCTGTCTAGGTCAGAGCTTCATGGAGTTATTGCGGCTAGGTCCATGGAGCACCTGAACTATCACATTTATCAGTTGAGGTTCTGGTTAATCAAAGACGAAAAACAAGAAAAATAGGTGTCCATTTTGTGCGGAGTCCTGCTAGCTTATTGGACTTTCGACAAATGGCTCACCCTATTTCTGTGAACGCCTATCTCCGGCAGGCTGAAATAGACGCGAATGAGTGAGTGGATGCGTTTGTGTGCAAGGATCCACAACGTGCAGCTTTGTATTTACGGTGAACCAGAGTGATGATCAGAATGGCCTGTGATACGAGTTAAGAAGGCTACGGAGAGTCCAGGTGAGCTCTTAACTACCGTTGTAAATGCTTGAGTTTAAATGTAGGCCTGAATGGTATTACCGACAAAGACAAGGGAAACTGGAATGGCCATTTCTGGCTTATTAGCCGTCGTCAGCCAGTCATACCCAAGCCCGAAGTGTGGAACACCCGAGCCTCGAACTCGTGACCTGTAGGACTTTACACTGCCTCAGCCACCGCACCTTATTTCATCTCCAGCTGTCTACTGGCTCAGGCAGTCGACTGTCGCATGGGAGAGGGAAGAGGGAGTGAGGTGGACACTGCGAATCTTGCTCCACGGCACATCAACGCACCCCTCGATATTGATAAATATGACACTCTTGGATCTACCACGGCGCGCTAAAAGTCGTGACTTAGAAAGCTACCGACTGACGAGGTAACGCAGTCCTCCTCCGAAACGAGAGTCAGGTTCAGTGGCTCCTTCTAATGGGGCCTTTTTGGCACTCTCAAGCGCGTGAGATGTGAATCACCCTCACGGACGTATGACACACTGTACGGGGAGCAGGTCTTGTGTGGCACTCACAGAAGGGCCGCCTGATTTTGTTTGCCACCGCGTCCACACCTACCTCCGGTCGTCCTTTTATCGTTTTATACGCAACTCTGTCTCACCATAAACTGCCTTACGCGCAAGTCACTAGGACTGTACCCACTACGTGCGAAATGCGTGAAAGTCGTCGCTAACGGCAATCCGACTGTCGTAGTGTATGCGGAGGTGTGGGGGAATTGTTTGCCGCTAAAAAAGGGACACGCAGTAGATGCGCTGAACCAACATCGGGGCTAGATCGGAGTCCGGCAGGCGTTGTGGGGAATGCGCAACCGTATCAAAGGCCAACATACAGGGTGCCGTGACGGGCCCAGTTGCAGGCTCACGCAGCGCCAATCGGGATCTCTGCCACTCCCCCTATTTTTGTTGTTGTTGACAAACCTCACCAAGTGTTTTTGTACACTAGGGGTGTGGTGGTACGCCTAGGTTCGGGCGTACGCTGCGTCAGTCACCTGCGGTCTCTCTTTCCCTAGGTCTTCTTGACATGCTCATGAAACCAGGCCCTTGCGGGAAGGAGGATAGAGTGCGATAGACGCAGCGCAAGTCACAGTTCACCGTCCATTCTCCAATTCTTATGTACAGCACACGGTGGGCAGCGTCAAAACCGACGATCGAATTGTTGAGGGAATTGTAGGTGACGTGGGCGGGGACCAATTTCGCAGCTCTACGGCCACTCCATGTATGCGATGTGGTTTGATGGACGTTGCAGTACTCTCCAACGATAAAGATGTTATGCCGCAGATACATTGCTTCCAATTGTCACGCATGAAGATGCAGCGTAGGAGAGGTTATCTGTGTCTGTTAGCTTAGGCATGATCGTGGTGTCTGCAAGTACTTATAAGTAGCACACAGACAGTCCCGCCAAAAATATCGATGAACCTAGTGTTTGATTTTACTTTGTTTGTTTCGGCGCCCAGCTCTCATCTGTGGTTCCAAGAAACCGTGTACAACACGACATCTACATCCCGGAAAATATCTTTAACCGATGGGCAAGACCAGATAAAGACGTCGGACGTGTGTGTCTTCACACTCGAAGGTTCATCCTCCCACCTCACCCTCACGCAGAAATGTCCTACGAGGAAGGCGATATGCAATTCCGTTGGCGATCCAGTCTAATTCCGACCGTCTTCTCAGTAAATAAAACTTGCCGCCCACAGTGGACTTCAGCAGCTGCCAGAGATGGCTAAACAATGGCACTATAAGGATACCCTGAAGACCTTCCACAAAGAGCTGAATATCAGCCCTGAAATCTGTGATAACCTGTCTCAAGATCGCTGGGCGTAACTAATCGCCGTAAATACTGGAGCAGCTATTTTCGAAGCCCACCGAATGGCCTTTGCCAAACCAAAGAGTTTTGAAAGACTTATGTCTCGCATATTAACAACTCAAGCCCGAACGTCCCCCATTACGTTCACCTGGTTAACAGAGACTTTGCCCACTAATCGACCTCGTTGAATATTCGCAGATCCAGTGTAATGCCAACACGGAAAGTCCGCCTCTATCTTACCAAGCGTCTCCACCGCCACTACCAGCGCACTAAGACTACAAGGAGTCACGGTGTTCATCCGTCACATAAGCCTTGCCGCCCTATGCTGCCGTAGAACTTCCAGACACCGCATAGGTTTTTTCGGCCATGATGCGGATCCAGGCCCAGCCGGATTTGCTGTAGCATTGCCGAAACCAACCCACATGCTATAGCCAGGTTGTGTGTGATCCATGTAGACAGGCTGTTTAACTTTGCCAGTCATTGTGCCTACACTCACCTCCGATTATCTTGGCATTTTCCAGCCATTGGGACAGAAGGGGTACAGTCAGAGAGACTTTGGTAGATCCTGCGCAAGTCTGCCCCGCCGTAAACTACTTCACGCGCAATTCGCCGGTGCTGAGCCCACTACCCACGGCATGAGGCGGAAGCTGTCGAACTGTCGTATGTGTCCAGTAGGAATTAGTTTCTTTTTGGTGACCCGACCGAATGGTTCTTGAGTTCGACCAGCCACCCCAGAGGTTTACCACCGGAATGGAGTGTCCGCGTGATTCGCAAATATGACGGAGACGAAGGGCTAATACGCGCCTTGGCGCCCATCGGGCCAAAGATGAGGGTCCGGCACCCGACTAATGGGCGATCCAGATTCATCCATTTCGCGGATGCCTTCAGCGAGTCTCCAAAAGAATCGACATTGGAAGGCCAACTAGGCGCATCAAATTGCTTAAGGTGACCGTAGAACGGCATCTTAAAGCTGTGTCCCATAAACCTCCCCCCCACCGCACCTAACCGGAAGGAGAGAAAGATCGTGGTTTTCCAGTTTCCTTAATTAATATCATTTACATCCGTGTATTTGGGGCTGAAGTTATTTAATTTAATGTACTGAGTAATGTAATTTGCCCTATTTTTGCTCTTCATGATCTAACTACTCAGAGATATTGTAATAGGCATTGTCTGGGAACTTAAACGCGCCTTCGATTGTATTGTTACTGTTAACTTGTCATTTACACCCAATTAGCTGGGATAGACTGACGACATGAAGTCAAACCCTGCGATTGTGGAGGAGGAGGAGGAGGAGGAGGAGGAGGAGGAGGAGGAGGAGGAGGAAACTCCAAGTCCCCGAATACTAGATCAAGTTTTCCCACCCATCCGACAGTTTTCAAAATACTGGCATTGGAAGTTGGGGCATACTTCCAGATTCGGCCTTATTTCCAAAACTTAACCGAAGTTGTTCCAGGGTTTTCAATTCTTTGTTTTCGCCGACTTTTCGTTCTATTCCCGAATGCGTTTATATTATCGAGGAGCTGGTCGTTAAGACCCATACAGTAGTAGAAATCTGTACCAGCTGTAAGCATACTCGATCCTGCATTAGAGTTAAAGCATTAATCAGCATGATTCCGAAAAGTATATTATTGCCCTTATTTGCACTTAAATAGCCATCCTTTAAATACAAATGTTGTTTAACATTTTGCTACGGAGACCTGCGGTATGGCATACTCTCAGGTGCCTTGAACGTTTAAAGACCAGTTCGCAATCCTGTACAATACATTGTTAAAGAGATCAACCGAGCGACCTCCGATTTTTGCTTGCATAGCTGCAACCTAAGGAAGCAATTATCTACGACTTTAAAACGCTTCACGTATTTTGGGGAGTTACGTGGACTTAACTGAGACATCTATATTCGTCTGTCATTACCTATTATCTTTTCCACCTGGCGCCTAGAAGACACTAAACTTGCGGACATTTGTATACAAATTTTTAACTTTTAAACATCTTTCAGGAGAGGATAGTTGTGCACTTGATAGAAAACCGAGGTATTCATATTAAGTAGTGTGCTGTACGCTTCTTATAGTCAAAATCGCGGCCTTCCCCCATATGGCTAAAGAGTATGCCTTGATATGTTGGGAGAGAGGTTAATTCCATTTGGCTACAGTCAGTATTCCGAGTGCAAGTCATGTTGTTCAAGTAATTGGCTTGAGTTATCTGGAATAAAACTCGTGTCAGGAAGGACAGCGTACCATGGAAGGCAGAAGCTCTGATTCTCAAGACATATTAAAGCATTACATTTTGAGGACTAAGACTATTACGTGTTCTCAGGCATAGGAAAGAACAAATGATTTTGCGGAAAATATCAGACAGATAGGAATACAACAGCACGCTTGTAGAAATGTTGCTGTCTTCTGTCTTTCGAAGTAACCGCGGAGAAGCTAGTAGCATTCCCCTTCAACTACCACACCCACGTTGCGTAAAACCAATGCAACGTCTTCCGAATTCAGTGAAAATACAGTCCAGATAGGGGTGGACTAGGTGACAGCCTGCAGAATACTCCCTGCAGGCATTAGCTTAACATGAGTTCGGTTTACATTGTAACTGGTAGCGTAACCATTTTAGTGTAATATATTTCCTACTACCATACTGACGGCCCATATACGGAAGTTAGATTCGTCTTTTTTGACCTAAATTCAGAGAAAACTCTACTGCTTTCAGTAATTTTCAACACGATTCTCAGCTGTATCGCAAACTACTGTGCATTTTTCCTCAACATCCTCGACTGCTGTGTGCACAATACTCCATTCACACATTCCACTCTGTTTGCTTGCCGAAAATGCCATCGATGTCTGGGCTCCCACATCAACTTCTTTCAAACAACAGATAGTCCATCTGTTTGCGAAAACCTCCGAACCTTTGAACAGTACTCGACCCTGCTTGTTAAACTTGATGATTTAAATGAGCCACCATAAATTAAGACAGAGAAAGCATGCTGCATCATCACTTCCACCCCTTCGGTTTAGACGACTAACGCAGGATAAAACCCAATTGTTTTCATCAGATGAATTTCTCCCGTAAATTATATTTACAAAAGTCTCCAGTTAACATTTTGGTAAGATCGCAGTTGGTAGCCAGACATTATACGTTGATACTGTCGACGTACGTACTTGTTATCAGTAGGTGTGCTTACCTTGTCTTGAGAATTTTTTATCAGTAGGTGTGTTCTTACTGAGTTAGGCAGGTCACCCGTTTCGGTCAGGCTGTTGAGTTTAGTGAGGGTTAGGGTTAGGCATAGGTTAAGCTTTGGGACTAGGGTTTGCGGCTTAGTCAGGTTTCGGTGTTAGGGTTAGGGTTTAGGTTCCCGTTGGGGTTACGGTTAGGGTTAGAGCTAAGGTTAGGGTTGGGGTTAAGGTTAGGGCTAGGCTTCAGTTTAGGGTTATGTTTAAGGTTAGGGTCAGGGCTAAGGTTGGGGTTAGGGTCATGGTTAGATGCAGGGTTATGGCTAGGTCTTGGGTTAGCATTGGGTTTTAGGATTTTGGTTACGTTTCAGTTTGAGGCTTAGGGCTATGCTTTACGGTTGCGGTCAGGGTTGGATTTTAGGGTTAAGCGTAGGGTTTAAATTTCTGCCATTATTCCACCTACTTATAACTTCCCAGCACTTTCCCTAATAACTTTCCTTTTACCCAGAAACTCCAGTATTCCTCTATCAGTCCATCCATTTACCCCACCCATATAACCCCCTTTCCCACCATTCCCATACGACAGGGACCTGGCTGTCCGCATCCCCATTCCTGGCTACCAACTGTGATTTAACCAACATTTTTTAGAAGATTTGTTCCGCGGGAAAGCGCGTCACTAATCCAAGCGCTTAAAGCTAAACAATTTTTCAATGTTGATTGACTTGTTCCGTGTTTAGGGAAATCCGTTTTGGACTCTCAAGTGAAGCAATTCCGCAAACATATTACTGCAGGAGCGGGGAGGACGCCGGGGGCCAACACTTCCCCGTGACATCGAGGGGTAGGGGCGAATATTCATACACTGAGAGTCAGCGACAATGATGAAGTCACGGCGATTAACGACACCAAAAGGACCTCAGTGTGCTGACGCGAGTTCCCTAAAACCATCCGCCCATTGTTCAAAAGTGGCAAAAAGTGCAATGTCCGTACTGTACGCCATCAAGCG